>CAMXCT020001503.1:0-148703 GCA_947184155.2 Cladocopium goreaui
GCAGCGCCTCCCCCCGCAGAGCGTTCCATTGGAGCGACAACAACAGCATCAACGCAACAACCAGAAAACAGGAAGAAGAACACGAAAAGGAAGCAAATGAAGAAGAAGAGGAAGAAGCAGAAGAAGAAGAAGACGAAGAAGAAGATGAAGAAGAAGAAGAAGAAGAAGAAGAAGAAGAAGAAGACGTCACAAGCGAACAGACATGGGGAGGAGGACGAGGAGCAGGAGGAGGAGAAGAATATATTGAAGAAGTAGTAGGAGACGAGGGCGGCTAGAAAAAAACGACAGCAGCAACACATCAACAAAAACAACCCGGAAGAAAAAGTCGGAAAAAAAGGAACACAGAAGAAGAAGAATAAGAAGACGTCACCAGCGAGCATACCTGCCATTACCTGCCACAATTGCCTGCTTTGCTTCCGTGCTGAGTAGGCTGTGACAACGCCACAAAGGTGGATGATATGGCCCACCTTCCATATCCCTGCTAAGTCTGGGAATATTAATATAGACCTCTTCTGGATATAGCCTCTAACTCTGACCTTCTATTTGACGAAGCTACGGACACTCCGCCTGCCGCAACGCCCTGCTTTGCTTCCGTGCTGTGACAACGCCACAATGGTGGATGCTAAGGCCCACCTCCTATATCCCCAGTATGTGTAGCGCTTCGGCTTTGCCTGCTTTGCGCCCGTGCTGTGACAACGCCAGAAAGGTGGATGATAAGGCCCACCTACGCTGCCCCTGACGACGTTTGTCATCGCTTTTTCCCTTTTGACTTGCCCATAGAACACCGCCCCCCTCTGGCAACCTGGCCCTGCTGGCAAGTGGTTTCGGGCGGTCCTGGTGCGCCAATGTGAGACGGTGTCGGATACACCCCTCGCAGCGGCAATCCGCGGCCGCTGTTCCACTGCTCTCTGGCCATGCATGCGCAAAAACTCTTGCCAGGAGCGGACTTGTCATAACTGCCTGCTTTGCTTCCGTGCTGTGACAACGCCACAATGGTGGATGCTAAGGCCCACCTACAATATCCGTCGTCAATATCCTAATATGAATATAAAGCTCTGTTGCATATAGCTGCCCCCTTCTCTTTCACGAAGCGACAAACACCCGACCTGCCGCAACTGCCTGCTTTGCTCCTGCTCATGAGAAGACCCCTGCAAAGAAGAACGAACATTGCAGCGGTGCACGCTAGGGCGTCTCCTGCACATAACAGGACCAGGAGGCGAGGGAGGAGGAGGAGGAGGAGGAGCAGTAGAGGGCGGCTAAACATGCGGGTGGGGGGCGCGGGGGGAGGGTGCAGCGCCTCCCCCCGCAGAGCGTTCCATTGGAGCGACAACAACAGCATCAACGCAACAACCAGAAAACAGGAAGAAGAACACGAAAAGGAAGCAAATGAAGAAGAAGAGGAAGAAGCAGAAGAAGAAGAAGACGAAGAAGAAGATGAAGAAGAGGAAGAAGCAGAAGAAGAAGAAGAAGACGAAGAAGACGAAGACGAAGAAGAAGATGAAGAAGAAGCAGGAGAAAAACAAAACGAAAAAGAAGAAGAAGAAGACAGAGACGTCACAAGCGAACAGACATGGGGAGGAGGACGAGGAGCAGGAGGAGGAGGAGAATATATAGAAGAAGTAGGAGGAGACGAGGGCGGCTAGAAAAAAACGACAGCAGCAACACATCAACAAAAACAACCCGGAAGAAAAAGTCGGAAAAAAAGGAACACAGAAGAAGAAGAATAAGAAGACGTCACCAGCGAGCATACCTGCCATTACCTGCCACAATTGCCTGCTTTGCTTCCGTGCTGAGTAGGCTGTGACAACGCCACAAAGGTGGATGATATGGCCCACCTTCCATATCCCTGCTAAGTCTGGGAATATTAATATAGACCTCTTCTGGATATAGCCTCTAACTCTGACCTTCTATTTGACGAAGCTACGGACACTCCGCCTGCCGCAACGCCCTGCTTTGCTTCCGTGCTGTGACAACGCCACAATGGTGGATGCTAAGGCCCACCTCCTATATCCCCAGTATATGTAGCGCTTCGGCTTTGCCTGCTTTGCGCCCGTGCTGTGACAACGCCAGAAAGGTGGATGATAAGGCCCACCTACGCTGCCCCTGACGACGTTTGTCATCGCTTTTTCCCTTTTGACTTGCCCATAGAACACCGCCCCCCTCTGGCAACCTGGCCCTGCTGGCAGGTGGTTTCGGGCGGTCCTGGTGCGCCAATGTGAGACGGTGTCGGATACACCCCTCGCAGCGGCAATCCGCGGCCGCTGTTCCACTGCTCTCTGGCCATCCGGACGAAAAAGTCGAAAAAAAAGGCCGGCAGAAGAAGAAGAAGAATAAGAAGAAGAATAAGAAGACGTCACTAGCGGGCATACCTGCCATTACCTGCCACAATTGCCTGCTTTGCTTCCGTGCTGAGTAGGCTGTGACAACGCCAGAAAGGTGGATGATAAGGCCCACCTACGCTGCCCCTGATGACGTTTGTCATCGCTTTTTCCCCTTTGCCTTGCCCATAGACCGACCGCCTTTGGCAACCTGGCCCTGCTGGCAGGTGGTTTCGGGCGGTCCTGGTGCGCCAATGTGAGACGGTGTCGGATACACCCCTCACAGCGGCAATCCTCGGCCGCTGTTCCACTGCTCTCTGGCCATGCATGCACCAAACTATTGCCGTGAACTGACTTGTCATAACTGCTTGCCTTGCTTCCGTGCTGTGCCAACGCCACAAAGGTGGATGATAAGGCCCCCCTACAATATCCCTCATCAATATCCTGATCTTAATATAAACCGCAGAAGACGCAGAAAAACAAGACGAAAAACAAGATGAAGAATAATAATAAGAAGAACCCCTGCGCCCCTTTACTGGGTCTGTTATACTGAGATTCGCGCGCAGCTTCCTACTTCTTATTTGCTCCTGCATCATTCCGCAACATATATTTGCACAGCGACCTGCTGTCTGTTGCACCGGCTCAGAGATTCAGTTGCGTATTCTCCTCCCTTGCTTCACCAGGCTGTCTCCAACACGCTGGACCGCCATGCCGCAAAAACGCGCTCGTGCTTTGGCCGATGCAGCGCGCGGGTGCGAAGACATTCGCATTGCGCTGCAGCGCGGCACCGTGGTATCAAAGTCCACCCCAGGGGCACTGAACCTCACCGCGTCCCAAGAGGCAGCTATCGCTGAGTGGCCGCTCGCTTTGGTGCAGCCTGCTGTCCGGGCCTGGAAAGACACTACAGCAGATTCTGCGCCGCTTCTGCTCCAAGCCAATATCAATTTGATCCCTGAAGCTGTGCTCCTGGCATTTCACATGGCCCCCACAGACATTGCCTCTCCCGAAGAAGTGGACGCTCTAAAGGAGATTGCGCACGTCGCTGCTTCATGGTGGAAGCTCCAGCGCGAATCCATGCAAAGGCTTGGCGTCCTGGCCACCGATGTTGACTGATTGGCGTCATCTGTCACTCTCCGTGGAGCTGCGCCACCAGATGCATTTTCTGGTGGTTGTTTTTACTTCTGTCGAGGGTATCGGCGAGGTACTCTTTGCAGGTACGCTCTCAGAACCGCAGCAGCAAAAAAGGGCTCATTTTGTTTCTGCGGCATTTGGCCACGAAAGCGTCCCCGCGCCTAACATGTGTTCTGCACACCATGCCCACCATGTGCACTTGGCCACATCTCGCGCTGGCCTTTCGTCTTGGCATGCCACACATATGCAATGCATGCGCTGCTGCAGCCGTTTCTGCTCGGGTGCTCACTTTCGTCCCCACGCTTGTTTTGCTCATGGCGCTGCCATTGTCCAATTTGCCAACGGATGTCCTATGTATGCTTCTGACCTTCCTGGGTGTACGCTCTGCGCCCTTGCTCATTGCCTGCCATTCAGCCGTCTGTTCAGCTGCTGCGCTGCGTGAATTACGAGCTGTGACGCGCTTGGTGCAGAACACCTTGCGCATACCTCTTCACATTTCTTCGCTGCCTTTGCAAGACATTGCCTCCGCGGCTGCTTCCTATGTCCGACTTTGCCGTTTCCTGTCATCGACTGTCCAGCATTGCGTGCGCCAAGTGGAAGACATGCAGCTGGCGTATCCAACGTTTGCCGACAGGGCGCCCTGCGTTGCGCACATCAGTGCCCCCAGGGACACTGCTTCACCCATGCAGATGCTTTTACGCTTTTTGAACGTACCGGACGGGGGCCCGGTGTATGGCATCTTCTCTTGCAATCCACTTGCTGCGTGGTACGGCTTGAATGGACGCGTGCACGCCCACCGGCGCACCGTGCGGGAATTCGCACGCTTGCTCCGCATGGGCAGCGGGTCCTTCGCTGTCACTCCGTGCAGCGTGTTGGAAGACCGGCGCGCCACTTTTCGGCTGAGCTTCAGTGTCCTTGGGGTGTGTGGCGCGCTCGTCGCAGTGGAACCGTTTGCCGATGAGGTCTCGCTCGTGGCACCTTGACGTCGCACCCCTCCGCTGCGCTGCGGCTGCCCCTCGTCCCACACTTGCATGCTCCTGACAGAGCGCGTCTTGATTCTGAGGAATCGATCGGGCATTGCGACGCGATTTTCACGCAAGTTCTGGACCGCCACCACACAGGAAAAATCCTCGACGTGACCG
This sequence comes from Cladocopium goreaui, assembly GCA_947184155.2. Taxonomy (NCBI): domain Eukaryota; class Dinophyceae; order Suessiales; family Symbiodiniaceae; genus Cladocopium; species Cladocopium goreaui. Next base: position 4,592 of record CAMXCT020001503.1, read on the forward strand.
CATGCTGTCAACGACTCTGCCACTGCAATCATCTGCTTGCATGTGTTTGTATGCAACCTACATGTGGGAATCTTATGGAATATTTTGCTTGTTTGTGTTTCTCTGATAGCGCGTTTTCGCTGGACAGGAATCAGACACGCAGTGCTATACATTTCATGCGTTCTTTCCTTGCCATGTCATGCTGCGCAGTTGTGAACTGACCTGTCACTGTGTCTGCACACCTGAACATCCCCTGCTTTGGAGTTTGGCTCAAATCCCTTTTCTTTCGTCTCGATCCTGCACCCCAATGGCGATGTCTTTGCTTGTGCTCCTGACAGCCGGGGACCTGCTCCCCACACTGGCTCAGGTCGTGCCATTGCCCAGCTTCTTGCTGTTGCTCGGCATTGCCCGGCTGTGGTCACTTCCTGAGCAGATCGCTCTGCTGCGCCGGCACAATTCTCTCTACAATTTCGTCATGGATTGCGTATATCCGGCGCTGCTTCAAGGCATCTACTGCCCAGGCATTGGGCGCGCCCCAAGCGGCATCTTTTGCGCCGACAAGGCCGCCGCGACATTGTCTGCCGCTGTGAGACGGCTGCTTCGTGTTGACGCTGCTGCCTCGCAGCCCGTGGCAGCATTGCTAGCAGATGCCGCTGGGGGGCCAATGGCCGCTTGGCATTTGTGCAATCCGGATACTCCGGCGTGGATTTCTCTCTCCGGCCTTCTAACCGACCGGCGCCTCCATCACCAGCGACATTTTGAGTTCTACCATTTGCCCGGTGGCTCGCGCTGCTTTGTTGTGCATCTTTTGCTGGATAGCTTCCGGTTCGCTCTGCTCTTCGAATCAGCACCCCCTGGTGTTGTGGAAATTGATTGAGATTGATGCGAAGCTGCTTCGACGCTCCAAAACTGTGAGATTCTGAGGAATATCGCCGTGCCCTTCCCTGATCGTGCGGATTTCGCTGACATGTTAAAAGGTTCCCTGTGCTACGCTGTCCGGTTGTTCTCGCTGTTTGCGTGCAAACACTTCGATGTTTGGTTGCGCTTTGTGACTCTTTCCCAGCGACTTGTTGCACGATTCTGCGTTTCCTGCAGCCATTTCTGCTCCACTGCCACAGCCGCGTCGCTGCTGCGCCCTTCTACCTTCTTTTCGTACTTTGCTATGGCTTCTGCTGCGCTGGCGTCCCTGCCCGTGGACGTCCTGCTGCGGTTGCACATCTTCCTGGGGTGGCAACTGGCTCCGGTCTTCGCGCGGGTGGCCCAGTGTGCTGCGCCCTCGGCAATCCTTGCACACGCGGAACAGCAGCTGTGGCTTCTCTCACAGGCGCTCATGGAACCAATCCCGGTTCCTACCATGCCGACGCTGCTGCGTCAGTATGGTGCTGTGTGCAAGGAAGCCGCCGCAGCCGTCCTTGCACGGCTTGCCGGCCTCACCGCGGCCGATCTCGTCTGGCCCGGCCTCCACGAGGCTGCGCCCGCGTCCCTGTGGCGCCGCACATGGCACGACAGCAGCGCCACTGTCGAAGCCATCCGGCGCCAGGTTCTGGCTCGGGAAGCCTTCGACCTATCGAACTATCTTGCCTTTGACCTGGGCATCTCGCCGCAGCCACTGGTTGCATGGCAGGAATTGAACAGGGAAGAGCCCGAGGCCGACGAATTGGTGGCGGGCTTTCTGGACCTCATCGACGCTGGTGAGGCAACGTACCTTTTTTACCCACCAGACCTGGAAAGCGGCCGCCCACCCTGCGTCCTCCTGAATTTCACCGTTTGGGGGGTGGGCGGCACGCTGGCTATCGAAGAGCCAGAAGTGGACCCAGCTGGATTCTACATCTAGGTGATGAGCCGTGCTGGAGCTGCACTATGCCTGTCGGATGTGAGCTTTTCTAAGCATATCGTACGTCGTGCATGTCACTCCTTCGGATTCGCACTGACATGCAAAAGGTCGAATGTGCTGCGCCCGTCCGCACCTGCGAGTCTTGCTTCCAACATCGCTTTCCAAGCCGTGCCTTCCAACCCTGCATGGGGTGTGCCTGTCATGCATCGAATGTTTTCTACTTCTGTGGTCCTGTTGCCTGCATGTTTCTTCTGGCTCAAGCTGTGTCATTGTTTCATGTTCTATAGATCTGTACGGAAGCGCGCGCCACGTGGCTGAACATGGACCCTGCCAGCTCTGCTGAGGTCATGGTGCACCTGACGCACTGCCCCTTCTGCGTGCCTGCTGCGCCTCTGCGCGCCGACACCACGTCCTCCCAGGTCTGGGGCTTATCCTACTCCAGTGGCTTTCAAAAACTTTCGGTCCGACGCAAGCGGTGCGATTCCTGCCGCGCCCTCTTCCTTGGCTGCTGGGCCTACTCCCCTGGTGGTCACTCACGCACGCGAATCGCGTGTCATCCGAGGGAGTCGGCTTGGTTCTTCTTCCGAGAACGGATTCATGCAGGCAGCTTCGTTGCAATGCATGTCGACTACCTGCGGTTCATGACCACTGCCTTCATCTTCTTGCGCGCGTCCTTTTCGGGGCTCGTCAAAACTGTCCACGCCATGTTTCCTTTGCACCGACTCAACCCGAACGATTGCCAGCGCTGTCTGGAGCATGGCTGGTTCTTACACTCTGCACTGAGCAACACCTGGAGTGAAGCAGAGTTGTTAGGCGAGGACTTTGACTTGCGCCTCGATTCTCTGGATGCAACTCTTTTAGGCTACGAACCACGCCTTCGTAGCCTTCTGCATCAAACAGGTTCGACGCATCATTGTGGCGCATGCGCGAACCCAGTGCTCACGGGAGACGGTGGCATGAAACTGACCACCTCTCTCTGCAACGAGCGCACCAGCGCGTCTCTCAGAAGTGAGGAGCTGGGCCTCTCCATTCCCATCGGCTGCACGTGCCGCCCGATCCGGGGATCTTTGTTCTGCAGAGCACACCAAGCTGACGCTGCCGAAATGCTTCCTCCCGAAATACGCGATCACAGGCGCGTGACAGGGCAGGGGCGCCTATCCTTTCGGTACACTGGGAGTGACGACTTCCTGCCCGTACAGTCCATGTCTGCTATTCGTCTTCGACAGTACGATTCTCGCCTTGCTTTGCTGGACTACGCTGCTGCAGACCCTACGCGCTTTGCGCCTGGTGAGTGCAACCCGGTGGGAGAGGCCGGCACTTAGCTGGCCTTGCCTTGCTCCGGGGTAATTTAGGATTATAAAAGTATATATAGATGTGAAAGAAACAATAAAAACCATTCTCAATTGATTTCACTGCCTCCCATGGGTTGCCTTTTTCGGGCAGGTTGTGTCTGTGTTTGTGCATATACCCCCGTTCGTCGCGCCGTGCCAGGATGCATTGCGTATGGATGATTCAGATTATGAAGCCGTGAAGGCATGCAACTGCCTCAAGGACGAACGAAAGAGATTGGCAGTTCGTCGGTATGCAGGTGTGTTTGTGGTGGTGCTGCCCTGTGGGCATATCGTTACCGTGCACCATCTGGTTGGGGCGGAGAGTTTGCCGCAAGTCGCCTATTGCTTTGCTCAGGCGCTGAACATCACCGCCGGCAAACGTTTCATTTGCTATGACAATGCCTGCGCGCTGGCGCGCTTCTGTCGGAACCCCGTGCGGGCCGCTCAGATGCAAATCTTTCGCGACCGTGTCTTTGTTCTTCCGGAGTCCCATCTCCGAGGGCACACGGCGTGCCTTGACCCGTCCCATCAATTTTTCTTGCCGGAAGTGCGCAAGTCCGCGCATCCGGAACTGGCCGGGGTCAACACCGAAGCACAGGAACACGTCTTTGCCTGGGCTCGCTGGCTGGTTCACGTTGCCAATCCAATGAAACCAGTTCGTCATCGTGTGTTTTTCCTTCTCTGTTTGGCGCGCAACGAGCATCGGGGTCTCGGAGCACGCCCCAGAGCTAGCCGCCCCAACCGGAACTGGAATGTATGGCGTGGCGCTTTCCCTAGCCGACCTGCGGACGGTGATGATCCAGAACAGCCTGCGCCTGAGCATGCTGCTGTGCCTGCCGCAGCGGTCGCCGCAGCGCTGCTCGACGCGCGGCCTGTTGCCAATGATGACGTGCAGCCGTCACTTCTCTTGAATCTCCGCGACAACAAGCTTCATCGATTGGCAGCGCCGTTGCGTATCTCCTGCGGTGCAACTCTGCCCAAGCGCTGGCGCTACCTTTCTTCGAGAGATGAGGTCGCCCGCTCCAAGCTTTGCCTGCGCAACGGCTGCTTCTCTCCTGGCGCAGATTTTTAATTGCGCCTTTGTTCTCAACTAGGCGTTTTCAAGCGTTCGTGGATTCACAGCTGCTCGGGGGAAAAAAATGGCCCGTTGCAGCCACTGTGTGTGCCTGTCGCTAGGTTATACCCTGTTTTATAGCATGTGTCCTTCCAGTGCGGCATTCCAGCGGCACATTGTCACGCATTTAGCAAATTCTGGCGGATGATGGGGCAATTTCGGCCGACTTCCGCTCTCACATCATGCCTCATGCATTCACTCTAGCCTGTTCGGTTCACATCCTTCTTGATATTGCGTGCTCCTTTTCGCTGACCCCCACGAGCCATGTGCATTTTCGCGCACGCGGTGTGGTCTACGCTTGCGGCCTTCGTCTTTTGCAAGGTCTTTTCCAACCTACAGGCTGGCTATGCGCGCTTCTCTCGAAGGGCTTCAACCACGCGTGCTCATTTCCTCCTGGTTCGTGCTCGTTGCTTGGCTTGCACTCAGAAAGTTTTGTTTTCTATAGGCTTGAGCACCCCCGCAGTCTTACACAACCACCTTGTTTTGCTTGGCTTCATCTCTCCTGCAGGACCTGCTGAAGCTCTGCGGCGCGCGCGCTGTCGTGCGACTGCCTCCTTCCTCTTGCACCTGTGCCTTTACGCGCCGGCGCTCCTTGCCTTGGCCGTTGCATTGAGTGCCTTCGCTGTGCTGTATATGGCGTGCTGCTTGCTGCGCTATACGCTGGGGCGGCTACTCTACGGTGCTGACCAGGCGCAACAATGCTGCGCGTCTGCCGCTCCGCCCCCGCTGACTAACGAAGGATTCCTTTGCACTGATGAAGACGCGGATTATTTCGTGGAGGTCTTGCCTTTTCGTCTGCTGCCCCTGCCCCTTGGCTCCAACACGGGACAGCTATCATTGGTGTTCCTGTTGGGTTCCTTCTTTCTGATCCCTCCCATCCCCGTCTCTTCTTTTCCTTTGTCATGTCATGTCACCTCTTCGTTGCTCCTTGCTGAGGCTCACCGATCCAGCATTCGAAGGTCATTTACTGCGAGCTCTCCATGGACTTTCTTCTGTTCCTGCATTTTCTTTCGTGCTGCTGCTGTCTCATTCTGCACGGTCCAATTGGAACTTGCTTTGCAGCCTGGAAGCAACTTTGGTCGGGGACGCCTCGAGTTTGTGCGCTGCCATTGTGCCCGTGCTTCGGCCAATCCTGCCTGAACAGCTGCGAATCTTGAGCCTGACCACGGGCCATGCCTATATACCATTCGCCCTCGAAGCACCTGCCCCGGATCAACCCTTGCCCGCCATATGCCAGGATGCGTGTGGGGCTTGGAGCTGTGGTTTCCTCACCCCCTACATCATGGAACCTGCCCCTTCGGAGCCAATGGCACTTTGCGAGGCTACTTTGGATGCTGCTGCAGAGGCTGCGACTTCTGAGCCAAGTGCTACCCGCAACAATGTTCCGGCCATCGCTCCGACACCGGCTACTTCTGAGCAACGTGCCTGTGGCAACCTTCTGAACTGTTCTGCAGAACCGGATCTTTCTGACCCAAGTGACACTCACAACCCTCTGGACACAGCTGCAGAAACAGCCACTTCTGAGCAAAGTGCGCTGGACAGCATTGAGGATATTGTCGCGCAGAGCTTCCAACATGATGCGAATTCCTTTCTTGGAGCTCTCGGCTGCTTGGCCCCTTTTTCCTTCGAGGTGATGCTTGCTGCTTTGAATGAGTCGCGATCCATTGATTGCCCTTCACTGACATGGGCCCAGGTGTCGGCTCTAGTTTCCTGTCTCGTTGCGGCCCTCCCTCAGGGCATCATCATCCGCAACCTCGACCCCGCGATCACTTGGTGGGTTGCGGGTGGTGGCTACCATCGACACGTTGCATTCTGGGATGTATCTCCGTACCTCTTCTTGGAGCGAGATCCAGAAGGACGCTACCGCCCATTGATGCACTTGCCACTTTCCATGCATCCCGACATGTCACTTGAGCTCCAACTTTCCACGTGTTGGATTGCAACTTGCGAACCACCCCTTCGGGCAACGGTGCCTGGCAATTGCTTCTTTGCAGCGCTCGGCTATGATCGCAATGTCCTTCTCACGCTTGCGCTGCAAGCTGCGTACGCGCTGCCACTGCGCACGAGGGCCCGCATCGTGCAACGTCTTCTGACCTTGCTGGTGCCTGGTACTTGGGTCAATGCTTTGGATGCTCAGATCTTCGTCAACCTCCTGCCAGCTTGGTTCCCCAATGGCCTGTTCATCTTCAGTGCTGAAGGTCTGCTGCTGCATTTTCGGTCTTCTCAAGCACCAGAGAGCCTGCTCCCCGAGGACCGGTCGCTTCTGTCCCCGTTGTTTTGAACATGTTGATGCACCACGGCCTAACGTTTTCCTTTTTTAACCTTTGCTTGTTTCTCCCTTTGCCGTTTCATGTTCCCTTTCAGGCGTTGTGTGCGCTTGGCTCCGCTCCGCTGCTTTACTATGATTGCAATCATTTCTCCCGCGCCGCCCTGTGGGCGCGTGGTTCCACCCAATGGTTCGGCGAGACGAGGCAGCATGACACATTGAGGTCGCACCGAGTCCTTCGCATCCCTGCGCACTGGGTTTCAGCGTTTGCGGTCCGCATGTCAGGGGGCGTCCGCAAGTTTTCCGAGAAAGAGATCTTGGACGCGTTTGGCTCGGCTGAGGAAGTGCCATTTCCCATGGCTGCTCTCGAGGAATTGCTGCCTGAGGTCTGCGGGCATTGCAAGCTGGTGGCAGACACCTTGAGCGTGCCCCTTTCTTGGGTTCTGCTCACCGAAGTCTGTGCTGCAGCCTTCTTGGCCCCGACCTCCGTGCTCATGCCTACTAAAACCATGCCGCTATATGCGATGCCGTGGGCCTTCATTCTGCATCCTGGTGCGACCCAGACCAGTGGATTGATGTCGACCTATAGTCGCACCTTCCGCCAACTTGAACTGTGGGAAACCGATTTCCAAGTGCGATTGGCAAAGGAGCAACCCCGGCAGAATGAACAGGTGCAGGAGGGGCAAGATGCAGGTGAACCTGTCCAAAAACGCGCGCGCTCCACTGCCCCCGCTGCTATGCACATGGGGTTTACGTCAGGGAGCCTTGATGGCATTGTCGGCCGCATGGCCGAACCACAGAACATAAGCCGTGCAGCGGCATTCTTGGCCGAAGGCCTTATCTTTTTGAGCTGGATTTCTGATCTTTGCTCCTCTCACAAAGGGTTGCTCACACAGCTCACCGATCGACTCCTCTGGGACAAAGTCACGGTCAAGGCTCGTTTTGCGTCACGCTTTGCCATTTCCATGTCTTGACATGTCTTGACATTATTCATTGCATCTGTTCCTGCTGCATCTTCTGGTTGTCATTCTTGTTGTTCCCCCCTGGCCTGTCAGGACCGCACGACCGTCATGGTCGACGCCCCCTTCTTGGGCATTTGTGCTGCAGTGCATATGGAAGAACTGATGTCGGCCATTGGCGTTGAAGACCCCCTGGGGTTAAGGGAGCGGTTGCTGATCATCTACGAGCGTCCTCGCTTTGTCCGCTCGTCGGAACTGCAAGAAGCATGCTCCCGCATCCCTGCCCAATCCCTTCACGCGCATCTTGCAACTCACTTTTGGGCCCTTCATTGTGTGCATCATCCACAGCACCCCCCCAAGTCCCGCTTCGTCGCGGATCTCAATTACCACTGGTTGAAATACAGCTGGCAAGAAGATGCGGCGAAACTGTTTTGGGACAACTTCGATGACAGGGCCGGAGAACAGGAGGCCGCCTACCGCCTCGACCAGCAAGCGGCCAAAAGAGCTGGCAAGTGGAAAACTCGCCATTTCCGCTTGGCTTTGCCTTTTCACAACTTAGCACAGGCTTGCGCGAGGACCAGTATAGAGGACTGGAACACTGAGGTGTCCTACAAGGCTGCCAAGGCGAGCCTCATCTTCAGCACCTGGATGGATGACGTCTTTCAACGCCTCGACTTGCTGCGCGCTGCGCCTTTGCCACCTCCAGGCCCCGCAGCCGCCGCAGCCCCATCACCACGCGAAGACCTTCGAACTCTGCTGGCTTCCGCTTCCCTTGGCGCTGTCCTGAGCAACCAAGTGAATTTGCCCCATCTTCGCATTTTCATGCTGGCTGTCCTAGCGTCCGAGAAAAGGCCACTCTTGCGAAATCACGACGTCTTGCACCTGAAGCCCGTTTTAGCCTTGAATCTGCAGGCTGCTGCAGGGATATACCACAGCAACCGCGCTCTGAAAGCATTGAGCCTGCTCGGGTTTGGTGTGGTCACTTTAAGCACCAACACATCGGGCACAAAGGTCCTGTGGTTCACGAAAATCCCTTCGGAGGACTATGCCAGTCCTGCCCTGCAGCGCAGTCGGTCTGCCTTGGCGATCCCAGAGCCGAATGGCTTTATTTCGTGGAACCGTGCACAAATCTTGCAAAACAAGCAGAAGAACCAGGAAGCCATCGTCTACCCTGATCTGGCTGCTGCAGAGGTGCAAGCCTCGATCGCCGCCGCTGCCACCGCCTGGGAAGAGATCACCACGGCGCCAGTATGACTTTTAAAAAGCTCCGCCGCGGTCAGCCTGCTGTCCCTTTTCCCTTGGCTTGTGCCGTTTGCTCGCTGTTGGATGGCGTCCTTGTACCTTGCAGCCTTCTCTGTCCAGGCATACCTTTCCTTTGCAGCATTTTTGGCTCTGTCGCGCCCGTTATCGTTCTAGCGCGTCGGCTGACCCTCAGCAGGCGCGGCGCTGCTTCGTGCATGTCTGCCTGTCGATCGTCCATCCCTCTTGCCCATCCGACCGACGAACCCCCTATGCCGCTGCACCAACGAAACCGACCCGCCATGCCTCCGTCCCCCCAACCACACACACACAACCGCACCCACAACCACAACCACAAGAAGAAGTACAACTGCAACAACAACACCCGCAACAACAAGAAGAACCCCTTCCGCCCTCACTTGCCTGGCCGCTCCGCCGCCCTGCCTCCGGATCCTTCTCCTTTGCAGAGAACACCTCCCCCCTTCCAAAGAAGATTCCCACCCCCTTCCAAACAAGATCCCTTCCCCACTTCGGCAGAAGACCCCTCCCCCTTCGGAAGAAGACCCCCCTCTTCCTAAGCAGACTCCCCCCCCCTTCGGAAGAAGACTCCCCCCCCCCCCTTCCTAAAAACTCCCCCCCCTTCAGAAGAAGACCCCCCCCCCTTAAATACCCCCCCCCCCTTCTTCTTTTTGAGCGGGGGGGGGCCTAGGCCACAGGGTCGAAAAGACCCCCCCCTGAAGACCCCCCCATCCCTACCCTATCGATGCGGTCTGAACAAATGGTTTGGTGCGCTTTCACAGGATCACACTGTCACATGTGTGCTTTCACATGAAGCCTTTGATTTTATCATATGGCCTTTCGGAGGAGATCAAAAGAGGAGCTGTCACCGAGACTTTTCTAGAGAGCTTTGATGTTGGATTCCTCCAGAGATCTTTTACAAAGACCTTATAGAAGGTCTTCTTTTAGAGCTTTTCTTGAAAAAAATGATGCAACTGTGGTTTTGGTTTTGGTGTTTTCCTCTCTATTGGATTCTCTTGACAAATAGGTACAGCATGGCTAAGAAGAGGGCTGATTCATGACTGACAATTGTCTGGGCGCAATCATGTTTGTAGCTTATGTTTAGCTAGGTTTCGAGATTGACCATCTGCCGTTCTCTGCGCGAGCATGTCGGTCCAGTGTGCTCTGTTGCTGAAGAATTCAGCGACGGCAACCAGCTTGTCATCCTCCTTCGTCACGTTGGCTATCATGTCGGAATACGCTTGGAGCCCGGTGTCCGTGAGCGCGCATCCTTGCCACAGCTCCTGGGTCAGACACCACGTTTTTTCATGACACCTTGCCTTAAAAGACAACCATTGTCTCCAAGGGTCTGTGTAAGGCATGGTGTCTGGATGAGGTAATGTGTAAAGCATGGTGTCTTGATCATAGAGGCATGGTGTCTGGATCATGCAGGCATCTGGATGGAGTTCGTATTTCAACGAAGTATTCGACATGCGGCCAAGGTTCAGCTCTTGGCAACTCATTCATCAGATGCCGCCACTCAGCGCTGATGGTGGGGGGGCGAGGAAACCCGTTCACCAGATGCAACTCTTGGCCAGCTCTTGAAAGAGCTACTGCCAACTTGCCAACATCTAAGAGGCTGCCCACAGGGGTCTCTTCGTGAGCGCACCCTCAGCTGCCAGGAATGAGTGAGCAAGCAATCAGTCAGTTAGCCAGTTAGTCTGTCACCTAACTAGGCAGCGATCCGTTCAATCAGTTAGTTCACTTGTCAGTCGGCCAGTGAGTTCGGCAGTCAGTCTGCGGTCTATGAGTCATTCAATCTGCCAAGCCTTCATCTAAAACTCAACTCAAACATCCGAACCCCTGGCTGGAACGTCTATCACGGCTTTCGTGCTGCGTTGCTAGAGTCCGAATGCATTTTGGGAAGACAGACTTTTTAGGCTGCAGCTAAAGCGAATATCTTTGTGTCCACATTCCGATCCATGCTGTGTAGCAATTATTTATTGTACACGATTGAGAAGTTGGCACAGTTGGCAGTAAGAATTTCCTTGAAGGATTATCTAAGATATGACAAATAAGCCCACCATTTCTTATTTCCAGCAGCCCTTCACATGTTGGGCTCATGTTGTGCTGTTGTTTCTGCTGATTGTTTTTTTGTTTAGGCAACATTCAAACCACAGGCACAACACATTCAAAGCATAAATGAATCCGGTGCAAACCATTTTCAGAATATGAACGTCTAAAAGAATGGTTCCGAAATGGAAACCCTTTCTTGAGTTGCGCCATATATGTGGGTCCCAAACATGGAGCTAAAGCGGGCTAAGGGGCTAAGGATGGCTAAGGGGGGCTGGCATTGGCAAACGCATTTACAACAGAATTTTTCATCACCAGGCCTTTTCTTGAGTTGCGCATTTATGCGGGTCCCAAACATGGAGCTTCAGCAGGCCGAGGGGCTAAGGATGGCTAAAGGGGGGTTTGGCATTGGCAAACGCATTTACAACAGAATTTTTCATCACCAGGCCTTTTCTTGAGTTGCGCATTTATGCGGGTCCCAAACATGGAGCTTCAGCAGGCCGAGGGGCTAAGGATGGCTAAGGGGGGGTTGGCATTGGCAAACGCAGTTACAATCAGAATGTCCTCATCACCAGGCCCTTTCTTGAGTTGCGCCATTTATGTGGGTCCCAAACATGGAGCTTCAGCAGGCTGAGAGGCTAAGGATGGCTAAGGGGGGCTGGCATTGGCAAATGCATTTACAAACAGAATGTGCTCATGACTGAACCCTTCCTTCAGTTGCGCCATCTATGTGGCATCTTTTGGTTAGGTCAGTTGAGGGATGTTGGGGGGCATGATGGACTTGCGCCATGTATGTGGGCATTCCTAGTCTGAGTTTGGCGAATGAGTGGGACTTGCGCCATCTATGTTCCCAAAGCCAGATTGACGTGGAGAAAAAAAGTGCGGGCGATCCAGCGCAGAGGATTCCAAAAAATAGCTCAATCTCAGGCACATGAGTGGCTCAAGTACTTGTTTGCAAACTGGAGTTGAGCCATCTATCCCCTGTATTTACCCTACCACATAGATGGCGCAACTCAAGAATTTGTCCCATCTATATCCACCGGAGAGTAAATCTGCCGTACCAAGTTTCTTGGCAGCAGGAGCACGATGGCTGCTTGGCACTCGTAGCCGCGGCTTTGGCGTACCGTCAATGCATCCACCGGCCTTTGGAGCCTTAGGTTTGCGATGAAGGCACGCAGCATGTTCTTCTGGGCGCTGTACCAGGTCAGGACACTTGCCATCTGCCATCGCTGGATTCGATGGATGAGACACTCCACAGCACCGTAGAGCTCCTCTGAGTGGATTCCACCGATGCCTGCTGTGTCGTGTTGCCGGTAAGACCTCTCGACAGCGCAGATGTGCGCTGGGCGACAGTTACTGCTTCACTAATTCGTAGATGACAGGCAGCGGAGCAGGAACTCGATGATGATGATGATGATGATGATGATGATGCTGGTGGTGGTGGTGGTGGTGGTGGTGGTTTTGCATCCATAAAGAAATGTAGATCTGTGGAATGTTGCAACTGCGACCAAAATATGCGTATCAGGGGCATTACAGGAGAAGGAAGAGCAAGACCAACACTGGCATCATCTCCACAAACAGCAGGAGAAATAGGGAGGGGGCTCCGGCATATGCGCCTAGGTCTACATAGTAGGTGATAACTTTATATACCTGTGTGACTTTCTATATCTATCTACCACTTCACATTAAACTTCATTAAACCGTGTTAGATTCATCGGCTACTGCATCTCGAAGGCTTCTGTTGAAGGCTTGGTGTGAATGAAAATTGAAAATGGTCTTTCTTCTGATGGTGTGGTTTGTATTTGGCTTTTCTTCACCCCTGGCCTTGTCTCGGCGAGCTGCCAGACATGGACCATGGTGTCATGACTCGCTGAGCTCACTAGGTTCCTGTAGCAGCTGATGCTGCTTGCCAGCAGGCGGGCGACGCTGGGTCCCAAGCGATAGGTAGTGTCCAGCGAGAGCCTCGAAGGATGGACCCTTCCAGTTAGTTTGGTTTGCTTCTGCTCTGCAAGCATCAAAACGGATTTCGTGAGTGAACGGGAATTTTTTTAAACTTGTAGTTTGTAGCCCATCAAACAATTCTAAACGGCGATCATGACAGGGAAGACGAAGCTTTGTGGCAGCCCCGAAGTAAGTTGGCGGGTGGCTCTTTTATTTTTGGATGGTTGACAAAAAATATTATTACATAGTTAGGCAGTCAGTCCATGGGTGTATCAGCATAATTTGTGAACTTATTTCTGGTGCAATCACGCCTGGCAGCCCGGCTGAAGGCTAGAAAATCTGCAGCGTCTATCTTGTCCGTCTCTGATGACTCAGGTTTCCAATTCACTGGTCGCATATTTTGGCCAGGATCGTGTATCCCGATCATTGCTTTGCATCGTGAGCTGGCTGCCACGAACTCCTCCACCGACAGACTGTTGCACTCGTCGATGATGAGGAGTCCCATTTCGGTGTCTGCAAACAACCGTTTTGCAGTAGTCCTGTGGAGAAAAAATGCTTCAACATGTATATGGGACCAATGGAGAACATGGCTTGCAGACCAAGCAGACAATGAAGAAATCATTCTGTGAAACACAAGCACCCTGTGAACTTAGGGCTCATATTAGCAAGATTTCCCTGCCTTTCGGCAGCCAGTAGCTTCAACACGAATGCGTGCGTGCACGCCACCACACGCTTGCCAGAGAAGTCACACTGCGTCATGCAGTAGAGTTGGAAGACTGCTCGGTGATGCTGCGCCAGCAGCGCAAGCCAGTGCTGCCACGGCATCCTGACAAGAATGTTCGGGAAGGATTTGGATTTCAGATCATATGACTCAGGAGTTGTATAACATAGAGTTTGATTACAAAAGTTCATATGATCAAAGCTGTGCGGAATTGTGCATTGACCCCTTTAAAACCGTATGGCTTGTGCGTCCACATGTACAGTTTGCAGCTACGTCCAAAGGGGACAAATCAGTTGGAGTCTCTGGCGATGGACTAGTTATACATTTTTTTTCCGGGAATCAATGCCGGCAGACTTGAGGCCTCCTTTCGAGCTGTTCTTCATACTGCTGGATGCGAGCGATCAAGTTTGGGTTCTGCTCCTCCAGAAGTCGCAATGTCTCCAGATACAAGACATCGTTGTGATCCGCGTCTTGCCCTACACGGACACATGATGGGCCCAGTCGCTTCGCTAGCTCATCGCGAAGAATCTTGGTGGGCGCGGCCAAGATATGTCGGCAGCGAGTCTGCTGCATCCTGCAAGATTCGATAGCAAGCCGTGGAACTATGACTCTGGGTGTCTTCTTGATGTTTAATTTTCTTTAACTTCGTGGCAGATGGAGAAAATGGCCGTGGGACGCAAAATGGTAGGACCCTAGTTTTGACTCACAAGGATTTTTTGTGCGACCCACTTGGATATATTTGTTTGGTTATCGGTTTGCTCACAAACTATGGGCACACAATGTTTCATGATTTGATTATTTGATTGGTTGAATTTCTTTCAACTGTGGGTCTTGCAAACCTTTGAGAAGTAAGAACATGAGGGCAACTCAGCGATGGTTGGGTCCGAGGCACAGCAGTTGCAACACCTTAACGGCCGCAGTGCTTTTCCCGCAGCCCGGACCAGCTTCGATAGTGGCAGCCACACATGAGGTGATTGCACCAAGCTGTTCTGGAAAGCATTCTTGTAGCACCGAGCATAGAGCGCCGCCAATCAAATCCTGCAAAATGAAAGGAGTCCAAACCAAATTGGGCAGCAACAGCGTGTTGTGACACCGTCCAAGTTGCAAGACAAGAAAGTCACGTGGTTGATTGTGATCGTTACTTCAAGGCAAATGTTTCTTGAGATTCAAATCGGGGCATGTTGTAATCTGCAAAGCAAATCAAATGAAGTTGATAAGGTCCCACTTGTCCTCCTCTTCGTCCGACTGACCCAGGAAGCTTCGCCAGAAAGGGCTGCCCAAGGTATCCAACCTGGACAAGATTCTCCACGTCCAACGAAACTGCTGAACGCTTGCCAAGACCACCAAGATGAACTCTGTGTCAGCAGCTGGTGTTGGTTTCAGCACAAACTTACTGTTGTCGGTCGAGGAGCTCTCAATTTCGGTCCACTGTCCAATTGCCATGGCGATTGGCCCGTTCAGCTGTCCAAAAGTGTCAAGATCGGATCTTTTGGCGATCCATCCCATGTGCGCCTTGTAAAAGGACGCAGGCAAGTCTTCTCTGGGAGCTAGTGCGAAGGCAGTGCCTTTGCTGTCTGTATGAACTACGAAGGCTGCAGATACAGTTCCTTCTCGTACATGTTGTTTGGTCAAATCTCTGAGGTGCCGCAGCATCGCCAAGTAAAGAAGATGGAACCTGAAGAAGATTGAATTTGTCAGAAAATGAAAACATCTTTCCAAAGCCAATGCGCAGGGACCTAGGGCCTATATCTTGTCTCTTGTGTTCTCCTGAATTTGAATCTAGGTTGAATCCACCCCTCAGAGTGGCACATCATTTTAGCCTTTGCCCGGCTCTCATTCTACGTCAATGTACTTCAACCAGTGCAACGGGTACTATTCGCCAAAATTTCTCCGAACAATGACTAGAACTGAAACTGTCCATTATAAAGGAGGCCCGCGAGAGGGGGACGTGGCCTAGAATCTTCATCCTGACTATAGTTGACTTTGCGCAGTACGTCAGTACATCGATATACTTCCATCTATGCCACGGGTATGAACAATGAAAGGGCCGGATCCAACCCATTGTTAATTTCTTACAATGCGTATCAAAAGAGATGCGAAGACGAGAGGGTGTGACGGATTGTGTGAAAGAGCTGTGTGTGTGTGTAACATCTAAATAGATGTAAAGCTTGTCTATTTTTCTTTTTTTTTCCTCTCCCCTTCTAATAATAATGCAGGGGGCAGAGGGATCTCCAGATGTGGCCTCTGCCAACGAAGCTCCACACTGGATGATCAGGTAAACGTACCTGCTTTTTATTATTTATCGAAGGAAGTTTAGAAGTCAAACTTCCGACAATATGGACAGATGAAAAGCAGAGTAGGGAAGAGGCAGAGAGAAGAGAAAGATTAGAAGAAAGAAGAGTAGAAGAGAAAGAGTCAGAAGAAAGAAGATGCCGATGCGTGAAAAGGTAGGAAAGTTGCAAAACACTGTGTTTTTCCAATGATTTGAGGCTCCGGAGGTCGAAAAGTAGGCTCGCTAAAGCGGCGGGTGCGGAGCCAGCTGGCCAGATGAGAGATGAAAAATTGCACGCCGTTGTGGCGCGAAGCACATTTCCAAGTCAAAATGCACAAAACACACTAGGTCCGGACCACTTTTGGCAGTTGAGATGTCGAAAAAGTGCACGCCGTTGTGGCGCGAAGCACATTTCCAAGTCAAAATGCACAAAACACACCAGCTCCGGACCACTTTTGGCAGTTGAGATGTCGAAAAAGTGCACGCCGTTGCGGCGTCAAAATGTACAAAACACTAGGGGTTCGGACCACTTTTCGAGGTTCAGATGTCGCTTCGCTTCAAGACACTACACTACAGGACATTAATTACACTACACTACACTCCAGTACACTACATTACATTACACTACACTCCAGTACACTCCACTACACTAAATTACACTACACCACACTACATTACATTGTCCGTTGCTGCTTGGAAAAAAAACACACTGCGGCGACACCGTGAGGGAGACATGTCAGAGGGATGTGCTAGATTTCGTCATGCGTTTGTAGTCTGTTGTGTTAACACTGTAGGAGCTGTTGAAGTTTCAATTTAGGAATATGAGGATCGTATCAGTACACGGTAGATGGATGGATTCGGATTCGGATGGATGGATGGATGGATGGATAGATAGATAGATAGATAGATAGATAGGTAGATAGATAGACAGGTAGACAGATAGACACCACTGCACTACATTACACTATCTTCCACTACACTTCACTACATTACACTACACTACACTCCACAACACTACAACTACAACTACACAACTACACAACTACACTCCACTACACTACACTACACTCCACTACACACCACTACACTACATTACACTACACTACATCCCACTACACTACACTACAACTACACAACTACACTCCACTGCACTAAATTACACTACACTACACTACATGACACTACACCACACTCCACTACACTGCATTACACTGCACTACACTACCTTCCACTACACTTCACTACATTACACTACACTACACTCAACTACACTACAACTACAACTACAACTACACTCCACTACACTCCACTACACTAATTTACACTACACTAAATTACACTACACTACACTACATTACACTGCACTACACTACATTCCACTACACTCCACTACACTACACTACAGTACACTACACTACATTAGAATGAATGACACTGCACCATAAATAGACAGGTAGACAGATAGACAGACAAACAAACAGATAGATAGATAGATAGATAGACAGATAGACAGGTAGACAGCTAGACAGATAGACAGATGAAAGAGAGAGAGAGAGAGAGATAGATCGATAGATAGATAGATACATAGATAGATAGATAGATTGGTAGGTAGGTAGGTAGATAGTCAGGGAAAGAGAGAGAAAGAGTGAGAGAGATCAAGCACCTTTCAATCCATCAGTGGCTTCGCTCTGCCATCCCTGATTCACAACAACCAACCTCTCCTATAGGTTTCCTATTTTTGAAACTTCCGCCACCGCCTTGTGCGGTACTACTGGTATATATATATATGTATATATAGTCCCGCCCCGGGGCGCATTTAAGACGCAGCTGGGGGGGACATATACTCTATCGCTGTTGGTTTATACGGTCAATGTCTACTGCGATTATACCTTCATCGTTTTCGCGCAGTGTCTAGGTTGGTTTGCACGTTAACAGGACTCAGTTAATGATGGATCTATTCAAAGATCCAATCTTGTCTAGTATCAGAGTTGTGTGTGGAAGTTTGTGAGTACAAGGAACAACACCGGAGAAAGTGAAGGGTTGGTAGTGTGCATTGAAACATGTTGGTGCTTGAAACCAATTGCCTGGTTGGGACACATTTTGTGACAAATGTTGCAACCAAGTGCCACGCCACGCCTGCCACATAAACAGGCTGTGACGTCACCAGCGACCAGCGACGACGAATGGTATCACTATGGCCCAGTACCGCAAGTGCCACGGCGACCAAGCGCAGCACCGGAGTGACTCCAGTGCCGTGACTCTCACGCTTGCCATACCAAATGAGACTAGATGCCACCAAGTGCCACGCCTGCCACACAAAAGACCGCGGCGCCACCGGCGACCAGCGGCGACCAAGCGCGTCACCAGAGCTAGCCCAGTGCTCTATTTGCAGCGCCTGCCACATAAAGTGAAGGTCAATGTCACCGAAGTATGTGTGAGAGAGTTTTGTGTGAAACTGTTGTGTATGAGAAAGTTGTGTGTGAAAGAGTTGTGTGAGACAGTTGGGGGTGAGAAAGTTGCATGTGAAAGAATTGTGTGTGACCAAGAGTTGTCCAAGAGTTGTGTGTGAGGCAGGCGGGCAGGCGGGCAGGCGGTCGCGGAGGCGGATGGACACGGAGGAGAGGGCACCAGAAAGAACAAGAACACGAAGATGTAAGGGAAATGCAGAAATATTGTCCTGAACAACGAATAGAAATGAAACTACCACTGTGCTTGGAAGAAAGAAGTCCACACCACACTGAAGCCGACCAGGCGCGGTGAAGCATTCAACTGCGAAGGGTTCAGTTGCACTGGCTGCACCTCACAGTCACGGGCCACGAACTGCACGAAGTTGGTCTCTGCGATCTGGGCAAAATCATGGCTCAGCAGATTGTCCACTGGCACCCACGAGTGCGTAACCCTCAGCGCGCCAGGATCGTCCCGCTGCTGAAGCTCCAGCTGCAATTGCCTAATGGCAGAATTTACTCGTTTCCTGAACCTGACTGCCGAAGGGCGGGCAGCATCACGCAGAGCCTGAGAGGCATCTAAGAGTCCTTTGAGCACATCCTCTGGCAAATCCGATATGAGAAGTGGGCTTTGTCGCAATCGTTGCGGTCTCATAAGTACCTTGCGGCAAGAGGATGTCTGCGAACTGCTGTCCCGCCATGGTTTAGAAATTGCTGGTGTGACACAATCTTTTCACCACTTTTGGTTATTCGACGACAGTGCACAGATTTAATTGCAAGCCAAG
Organism: Cladocopium goreaui; assembly: GCA_947184155.2. Taxonomy (NCBI): domain Eukaryota; class Dinophyceae; order Suessiales; family Symbiodiniaceae; genus Cladocopium; species Cladocopium goreaui. The sequence continues at coordinate 23,547 of CAMXCT020001503.1, forward strand.
GCACGAGGGCGGCCCTGTAATGGTCTGAAGACCATTCCAGTAACCTGGGCTCGGGTCCACTTTCTATCAACCCTTCATGCCGTTCACAGAGGAGAAAAGGCATGCGATCGCTGGGGGGTCTGCGCCAAAGAACTCCTTCTCTCCAATCAGCTGCGAATGGCTGCTGCCCTTGGTGTGCGTTGAGTACGATCATTGCGCGCTACTGGCTTGGTGTTTGTATTTGCAATGATGGAAAGACTGCATGCCTTGTGGGTAGCAGTGTGAAGCTTTCATTGGATCAAAACAATTCCCATTCATTTTTTACTCTGCTGCGGTCTCTTTGGGAGCCGCTTGACAATGCAAAGGCATCGGAAAACGAGAATGAGCAAGGACGAGCAAAACGGTCACGATCAATGCTATGCATCCATCAGCTGGCTGTGCAGGGTGACATTGACTCTGGGATCTGCTAATCCGATCTTTGTGCATTACACTTGATGTCCTTATATCTTCTAAATGCACTTTCGATTCAATTTCACACCATTTACTTACATTACCAATATCCTTTGATTTACATAACCAATGCCCTTTTTTCTTGATAGCTATTCCCTCCCATGGGTCAAGTGCTGCTGAAACTGTCGACTCCCGGGGCTGGGCCTTGCAACTGTCGCACCTGAAGCAGCCGTTAGCAAAGCAACCTACGCCACTGGTTGTTTCGTGGCTGACCAACAACGAGTATGTCATGTTGTTCCAATGGTGGGATTTAATGATATATGGTGGGACATATTGAGAATTAACGGGGTATAGAATGGGATATTGTGGAGGATAATGGACTGTTGAACGATGTTTACCTTTTTTGAAGCTAGACGCGAAGTCTAGTAACGCCAAAAAATGCAGAGAAGGTCTAGTTTTCGACTATTTTAGCAAGGTTTTACTTGTTTCTATTTTTGGGGCTGACTACAGATGACAACTCATTTCAGTTTCACTTTAAGGCTGTGAACACGTTAGGATACAGGCATAAGTTTTCGCAGTTCAGGATCCATGGTGTGGACCTGAGGCATCTTGGGATCGTCTTAAGAATGAATTGTGCGAAGAATTCACGTTTCCGACCTTCCTTATTTCTACTTTAGAAACTTCTTTTTCTCTAGTAGAAATGAGTTTTACATTGTTTAATTCAAAACTATATCTAGTGTTTGCTATAGCAAGTACATCGAAGATGGAATCAATAATAGTTTGAGATGATCTATAACAATTAATAAAGTCAATCATCAAGCATTTATTTTTTGATTTTGACGTTATATTTTTGAGTAAATCTTACATATCATGGCCTCAAAACATGTCAAAACCCTGATACCCCTTTGTTCATACCAAAATAGCTGACAATTGTACGTTTGTCCGTCCAATTTTGGAATTTCAACTCGGTCGGTTCCACCTCATCCTTCTGATGCAAGCGCTGGGCTTGTCGACTTTGAGTCGTTGCACAGCTGCCTCCTTCGCAGAGCTGCATCGGGGTGGACGACCTGGTCTACGGTATAATCAGTATATAACTCTGGGGTCATAGATATCAGTACATTAAAACATTGCAAATACTGTAACTGCTGTATGTTCCCCCTGTCTACTGCGCAGGCTTAAACATGAAAAGACCTTCTGTGTTCGGGCTGGTAACTTCACCAAGATGCAGAAAAGAATGCTCCGATGGCCATATCTAGAAATATGAGATTTCACGGGATGTTAAAGGTATTTAATTGGTACCAAATGGAATTTAACAGGCTTTATAGATCTCTTTGCAGGGTATCTGAATCACTTCCATCCTGGAGAGTGGCACTGGGCCATCGGCTTGATGCGGGGTTCGAAACACCCAAAAGAAGTACCCTTGAAATGAGCCATGTTGAGCCAATGAGAAAAGAAATGAAAAAATGTGAGCCTGTGAAACGAACAGGTTTTTGACCTCTTGCAGCAGCTTGCAACACTTTCTTGCCAAAGGATGCCAAAGGATGCATCCGGAAAATATCAGTGAAATTAAAGCGAAGAACCTGCTGTGTGTTGAGACCAGCATCCCAAAGGTTCTTGTTATTCGGCGCTGCAGTTTCGACTGCCAGCCCAAATCCAGAGGAGTCCAAACTGTGCAGAGATGGCAGCGTGAAATTTGGAATAGTTTGGAACTAGGTTTTCGACATCCCCTGAACTGAGCATGAACACCTTCACAGATTGATTAGTTGTGTGCTTTGCAATCTGCCCACGCAATGTGTCCTTCAGATTCAGGCATCAACATTGATTTTGTCGCATGACTATCATAAAGTAGTGACTAAGATTCTTCTGGAGTGCTTTTTTCGCTCCTAGTGAACACAAACAAAACAATGGACGCACAATCAAAAATATATATAAAGGCCCCAATTACTTTCTTCCAGTGATAACCACCCTGACACACAATTGTTACGTTGTTTCTGGCATACCGCCTGGAAGTAGATATAGCACAAGTATATTCTGACGTTCAACCCAACATTCTGTCTGGCATTCTATCTGGCACACACTCAAACATTTTTTCTGGCATTCTATCCGGCATCTCTCCTGACCTTCTGTCAGCATCTCTGCAAACAATCCGACATGTACAGGCCAGGCCACGCCCAGTTGCAGCCGCCACTTCAAGTCCGGCAATGCCAGCAGACACTGCCTGCTCGCGTAGTGACAGGCGAAGGAGAATGAGGAGGCGGCAGAAGGGGAAGGAGGCGGGACAGGAACATCATCTTCATTGCAAAGTGGCTGCGTCTCCGTATATATTTTATTTCCACTGTCTTTGTAGACAGAGATGTCAATTTGGGAAAACTGCAAGCTGGCATGTCAATAGGCTGAAGGCCTGATTAACAAAGAATCAACGTAAAAACTGCAGAAATTGTTTTCGCAATCTGCTGCTGATGTCCGGTCCTGCATCCAGTAGGCAATTGGAAACGCCTTTTTCAGCTGGTCACGCTCCTCGACACAAAAACGTTTTAGATTTGGATGCAAGGAATCGAATTGGCCACATTAAGGCACGGTCTACAACAAAGATGCCATCACATCGATCTGCGCTCTCCGCGGTCTGCTCGGCTCCTCAATCTCTCAAGGCCAGGCTCAGATTCGGTTCCCCAATGCGAAGAGGACGTGCTGTCGGAGCTATCTGAATCTTCATCATCAGCAAGATCGCGGGACACTGGGCACGAAGATGGGTTGCTTTGACTTGACAAACATGCTGGCTGTTGGGCACGCATTTGCATCCAGTGGTAGTAGAGGAAGCAATGAACCATCAGGGGCAACGTTGTCACCACACATACAAACAGAATCCAAGCGGCATGGCCACCTACATGCGAAGGCGCTTCCCAACGACCGGACATCAAGCTGGTCGTAGATGGGTCGCAAGCTTGTGCCGAGCAAATCAATGAGATCGATCGCCTGCGGATGACAAGCGGGACGCAAGCTGTGCTCCGATGGCTGCAGCCTCTCTGGCACACAAGCAGGAATAAGGACTGGTGCTGGGTTTCTGCGTATACTTGGCATCATTTAGAGCCAAAAGCAATGCGGTAAGACAATCAGACTTGGCCTGCACTCGCAGGCTTGCCATGGTTCACAAGACCAACTTTTGGAAACCAACTTCTCTAGCTACCTGATATCTGGGAATTATACTCATGGCTGACACAAGACAAGAACACTTTTCTCCTTTGGAGCAGCAGTTACGGCTTCAGTCCCGGAAAGGATCGAAGACCGTCTGCAAATGACTAGCATTCCAAGCTGTCTCGCTTTCATGTAGCGCACGGGCCAACATCATGGCTGTGTCTAGTTTGGACTGCATTTCGGCGTCCTCTTCAGACACACCAGCCAAAGACGTTCCAGCAAAATGCTGGAAGTTGAACTTGATGAACGCCAAGGATGCCAAAACTTGATACCACTTCAAACTGATGTATTGGGCAGATTCCGGCATGTACGTCAACAGAGTCGACCAGAACCTCTCTACGGGAATGGTACCCGATTGAACCGGAATCTGTGCTTCTAATGTCCCCAAAGCTGCCTGCTGCCATTTGAAAAAGCCTTCAACGCGAAGCTTCTTCACCAGCTTCTTGAAGTGCGCACGCACCTTCTTAGTAACTACGATACTTGGGCGGGCCCAATACCTCTTCTGACCATCTCTGAAGATTCGCTTGCGAAAGACTGCTGCCTGGCGCACAGGCTGAGACCACCATCGCAAAATTCGCCGAGCTTCCGTCTTGAATTCCTTTTTGCATCGGTAACTCCAGCGCTGCATGGTACCATGCAGTTGCGTTGCTTGAAGCTCGGCTGTGGTCCCTTTGGAAGCCACCTTGCCTGCACGCAAGCTGCGGAGACAGGCCGATACCACTGCACGCGGGGGTGCTCTTGCGAACACAGCCCGCCAAGTGCTTGCTTCAGAAGCATAAGGTTGCTGGAGAAATTCCTGGATCTTTGGCAAAGAGCTTGAAGAACACTTGGGAAGAGCACAAGGTCCTTGCAGGACAATCTTCTCCAAATCGAGCTTTGCGTCCTACTGCGCACAGCATCTGCAAAATTAGAGTAGCAAACACGGGAAAAATTGTTATCCGTGGTCTGTGTAATGAAAAATCTGAAAGCTTTCAGCACCGTCCTCAGGCAACTCCTGCACCTTCCCGTCCCACTGGGCAAATGATGGGCTTGGAGGAGGCGGTAGACTTAACCGCTCCATCAGGTCCCTGTGGGCGGCGAGGAAAGGTCCCGCATCAGCAGATTTGATAGAGACGATGCGTCGCAAGGCAAAGCAATCATGAGCTGGATCGCCAGTGATCCTGATGAACAGGAAACATGGTAGAAAAAAGAAACAGCACCCGTAGCACGACAAAAAAAGATGGACAGCAATGTCGGCCAAGGCACAGCGTCGGACATTCTTCCGCACCAACCTCAATGGATTGCGCGGGCCCTTTAGGCGTACTGGAGACAGGTCGCAGGCCAACAGGTAGCGAGCGGGTGTAAAGACTTCCCAATTTCAAGCGATGCTTACTATAGGAATCGGTTGCATGAAATGCTGGGCAGCAAGCCTTCCCTGGCAGGCCCGCTTCCTTCCGATGGCTGATGATGTCTGCCACCAACTCTTCCAAGTGCGGCCTGATGTCTGGCCATGTCTCTCCTGCCATTGCTGCCGGAGGGCGTAGCAAAGCACCGTCAATGCCAATCCAAGCATAGATCACATTGATTTTTTCCTGGGGCAAGATACGAGACGCAACCTTGAAATGTCCGTCACCTCGAATGGCTGATCCACTGTAAACGTGCACATGTTTTTCCACATGGCTGACTAAAGGAGGCAAATAGGACAGAAGAGCATCCCGCAAAATAGTTCGCAGGGCGAATTTTCGCGGCAAGGATTCCACTGCATAGAACGCCTTGTCAGCGTGATTGATGTAGACGGAATTGGCCAAATACAGATCGAGCACAAATCGCTTGACAGCGTTGGCATTGAATGTTTCCGCGAATTTCCCCAGGATCAACATCAAGAAGCGAGGGGAGAACATGACCTTGCGGCTCTTTTTTTGGCGTGAAACCAGCATGTCTGGGAAGTGTCGCTTGATGTCTGACATTTGAACAGGGAAGTACTTGAGGCAAGTACGACATCGAAACGATCGCACGTCCAGGATCTGAGGAAGTGGTAAATCTAAAATGTATTTGCAAGCCATGTCTGTCCCTTGGCCCACGACCTCATGCTTGGTTTCATTGGAATGAGCCTTTGCTGCGGCCGGGCAGATGCGGAAGGTCACATTCTCAGAAGTAGCTTGGTCTCCGGTCCCTGCGGCAGCTGCGCCACATCTCCCTGAGCTGTTCTTGGTAGGCGCATGTTCCGTGCACGCAGATGGTGACTGCTGCGTTCCTTCCGTCTCCTGCGGCCGAAACGAACGACTGGTGTAGATTCTCTTTTATAGCAAACAAAAGAAAACAGGGCAACAAAAAGATTGCAATTGTTCCCTTAAAACTAAAATTTACAAAGGACCGCATGCAAGACCAACTCCTTAGCCGTCCCCGCGGCAGCATCTCGGACATCAAAATGCAGCCGCCCTCGCCGCGCAGTCTTCTTCCTTGGAATCAAAACCTTGCACCCAACCATGCGCAGCTCTTTCTGCGGGCAAGTCATAACCTCCCGTCTAAAGGCTGTATGGTGGCCACTGGTGGTCTCATGGAGCGGTAAGACATCACTCATGGGCTTGCCTCTGGCATTGTGCGTGCTGAGAATGTACACTAATTGCTGGTCCCGATATGCTGCCAAACCGCTTGCCGGCTGGATAGGCGCATCCACATTCGTTGGCTGGTGAAACAAATGCATTCGAGACAGATGCAAAAGCCGGCGGTGAGTGCGTCCGGCAGCTAAACGGAAAGCAAGGCTCTGGTCTCCACCGCGGGTGCCATCCGGGGTCACCTCTGCAGCAGGGGTATTGGCTGGCAACCTGCATTTTCTTCCTTTGTTTTTTCCTTTCTTTTTCTTTCCTGACGCTGAGGGCACCTTTCTCAACGTCAGCTTTGGCTGCAGCTCGCCAGTCCGTTTGTCGGCTCTAGGCTTTCGGGGAAATTTCTTCGGCCACCCGCGATTGGAGGGAGGTGCTCGCTGCTTCGCGACAGGAACTTGCCCAGCCATGATCTCAGGGGACAGCCACTTGCGACCGTGGCGAGCAGCAGACGGTACAGCCGCGACGGTTGACTCTGTTGCAACATCAGAAAAAAACCATCCAAAAGCAGAGTGCAGGGCAGGCTCACCACACTCCTCTCTGATAATTGGGTTGGCTTTTTCGGTGCTGTTGAATTGTCTCACCTCCGTGAGGGTGGCTGTCGCTGCTACTCTACCAGTGCCACTTTCTACCAAATAAACAGGTCCTCTCCGCGGAGTTTTTGAAGCTTTGACTACACATGCAACCTCCCCAGTCATCAGGCGTGGCAACCACTCCCTGTGCACAATTAAGCCGTGCAGCATCGACATGGCTCAGGTTCCGGGGATGCGATACATTCAAAAATGTTGATGCAAATTTCCGGAAGAAGGCGAATCCATGGTAAAGCAACATTTTCGTGCTGGAACATATAGTCATTCGTTGGTTTGCTTGGTTGCGGTCCCAGTGGGAGCCGCCCTGCCTAAGTACAGGCACCGATGAGCCAAAGCATGCACCAGACGCAACCATGAATGTGAAGAGGGACTGGTACAAACACAGAAAGCATGCAAATTCACCAGCATCTTGGTAAAACGCATTGACGGCAGCAGCTGTGCATATAGCTTGGTGGTTGTCTTCCCACCAAAAAAGGGAGCCAACAGCCGACTTTAAATGAATCCACCCGGCCTCGATCTGAGATCATCCTGTCAAAGGTGCCCGCTGCATGATGTGTCGCAACCTCGGATGACAATGCTAACGCGCGCATCTCGAAAAAAAGGTTCAACGAACAATAAGCCATGATTTTCCATTTTTTCAAAATCAAGATGATCAAGCAAAGCTATTTAAGAAAAGCAGAAGCTGACACTGGCTGAGGACCCAGCTACCTAGACACTGTGCCTGTCGGCTGGGAATGGCCAAACTGCATGATAGGAAAGCGGTGGCAAACCCACAGCGTCTTGGAAGGGTAACAGCGCACAGGTTTTTTGCCTTGCTAAGATTTGGCGACCTTTTATTCCCTTCAAATAGTAGTGTAGAGCTGTTCCGCAGCGCAATGGTGCGCAATCTCGAAAAAGGAAACACATTTAGTTGAAATCATGAGAAATCATCCTAAACTCTGGTTTCCAAAGGTTGAAGCACGCATGACAGTTTCGGTCTATCAACTGGAAACGTTACCCTTCATCTCCTCAGATGCTGGCCCAAAGTTTGGGTACAATAGTCATCAATGGTTCCCTTCAGCTTGCACCACAGAGCCTGCATTTGAGGACCAGTCAAAGGTCCGGGAGAAACGCAAGTCCCCTTGTAACAGATGGTGGCAGCACGGCACAACTTGTTGACGCAGCTTCGTACGTCTTCAAAGTCCTTGTTCTCAAAGTCTTTTCCAAAAAGAAAAATGCCCAATGCCAAGGGCCCAGGTCCAAGCACTGCAACAGGGTCTGCCATGTAGTCTTCTATGGCTTCATGCAAGTTTGGCTCCATGTCAGCAGCAGCAATGCCGCTAAGGTGCACGGCGTTCAACACTGTTTCGGCAATATTTTTAGCAATGAAAGGACCATGCCCATGCAAGCCCTGCAGAACTTGCACCATCCCGTAATAGTCCTTCGTCATTCGGAGCTGCTCGACAATAGTTGGGTGTGAGAACTGGGACCACAGGTTCGCAAGGCACACGCTTGCTTTCGTGGAATTGAGTCCTCCAAGCTTACTCATTTCCTGTGTGAGCTGTTGGGTCCAAGCGATGGAATCTTGAGCAGCTATGAAAATGCCCAGCTGGTCAGGTTTTGCCAAGGAATGGAAGCCCAGGTAGTTTGAATGGAAAGGTAAAAGGAGCGTAACTGCACTTTGCTGCCGAAGCTTCCCAAAAGCTATTAAGGTAATCCAGTCAGAAACAGTGAGGTACCCGCTTTCATCACGCTGACTTGTCACTTCCCGTAACCATGCCGCAGTGGCCGCTGTGAAAGGATCTAGGAGAGTGGGTTTCAGCGGATGGATTCGGGTACAAAACATGATCTCCGGCAAAGAACAATGGGTGCCTACGTAAGCGCGGCAAGATGGCCTCAAACTTTGTAGCTGGCAGGACGAAGGGGCCTTTAGTTTCTTCATGCCATTGCGAGCAGTGGCGAAAGTGCAAACAGCTTTGTGATACATGCGCTTTCTGTCTACTTTCCCAAATGCCAGTGCCACCTCTGCCCAGTCTACGGCAACTTCCTTGTGGCTATCCATCAAGGAGCGCGTCAGGTAAAACACGATTGTTGCCACTGTTAGGAATGTGACAGGACTGCGTGCATCCCAAGCCTTTGTCTTGAATTCGGGTCTGTCAAGGCCCAGCAGCTTGCGAACTTTTGTCGGTGTTCTGTTGTGGCCTGGTGTTACTTGCATATTTTTTCTCTTGCGGCCTGCGCCAGGCCGTCTGCCGCCATGGCGGCGCTGTTGACCAGCGGCAGATTTTCCCATGCCCCAAGTGGAAGACCGGAGCAAGTCTCTAGGTACCGTCTTGCAAATGGTTCTAGGATGTCCTTGCAAGCATCATTCTGCGCTGAAATATTAAACAACTGGGAACAAACTTGCTTCGGCTTATCATGTAGCTTGCATGTTGCGTGGCTACGGTCCCTTCGGGAGCCGCTTTGCTTGTAAGCACCAGTCTTGCGGTCTAGATAATGCATATGGGCTAGAAAACTATCCGTCAACACAACTCCAGATTTCAAGTACGATTCCTTGCAACATGGTTTGTCGCTGGCGTGCCTCGATGGAAAGCTGACACCTGGCGACACTGGCATGAAAAGCATGAAAGCCTCTAGGACCCCACAAGCCAATGCAACTCTAGGAAAGATACCCAGAAAGGAAGGCCTCTGCTTAGAATCCAATTCGCATCAAGAAAGCAAGAGACTTGTCAGAATCACTTTTTTCGGCGCAGCAAGTCTGTTCGACTTGTGTTTTCGTCGGCTTAGCGACCTTCCCCAGAAAGTCATAAGCCAACTCCGCTAACTTCTTGGAGACAAATTTACGCATGTCCAAAAGACGAATGACATGCGACCGCGAGTGGGCGACCTATGGTACTGTGGCTACAACAGCCGGAACACTCACCCAAGGCTCGCAAAATTCTAATTGAGCATCATTGCCACGATGTTCTCTCAGGTCAGGAATGTTCTCTCAGGTCAGGATCACGGGAAATTTTCTTGACCCAGCCGCAACTTCTTGACCCACTCACAAGCAGTGGCGTCTTGAGCAATCTCAGACCAAGATCTCTTCTTGAATTTCAAGACCTCATGTCCACCACCTGAACAGTCGGCACCGGGCCTGCCCGCCCACTCGATCAGCTTCACATGCTGGAGCTTGTTGACGGCAGTCAGAAGCATCTGCACTGGCTGGCCTCGCTGGTTCTTCTCCTCGACTGCCCTTGGCTTCTGAGAGTCCTTTCGTTTCCATCCACTGATTCTCGCCAGCTTGTGCTTGAGTTTGCCTCGCAGTTCTTTTGATGTTTGCACTGTTGCCGTATCCCCTGCATCAGTCATGACCCACCGCATGATGGTCTCCTCCACATCTAGCTTGGCTGAAGGACAGGCATCTGGAAAGGTCTGCTCCCCGGCTCCCCCACCAGCTCCCCCTTTGATCTCAGGACTTTGGAGCAGCTGGAAATATTGGAGCTGCCTGAGCCAAGCATGCAAAGCGTACTGGACGTCAATGACATCGATGAGGTTCTCGTAGGGGTTGGGCTGGATGCGGGTCAAGCTTGCAAGGAAAGCGCGGCACTTGTTCACCGCATTGGCCCAACGCAGCACGTCGGTATCTGCATAACACAGCTTTTGGAGCCAAGCAGCAGGCAGGTCGGGATGCATGTCCTGGAACTCTTCAATGGCCTGTAGGACTTTGCGCAGCCACTTCTGCGCGAAAGCATTGAGCACAATGCGGCAGGGTCCAGGACCATGGGGAGCATCCCCGGCTACCTCTCCAGCATCCTTCTCCTCATCAGCTTTCTGCTAAGCCGGAGGCAGGCGAGAAGCCAGCCATTGCATCAGGGACCGCAGCAGATCCTTGCTGCGGTCTTTCATCTGCAGAGGAAATTGCTGACATACGTGAGTCTCGAAGACAACATTGAAGCGCTTTTGGAAGCCGAGGTCAGCAGAAGCAGAACCTGTGAGCACTTCAAGGGTCGGACCTATCTGCCCGTACACCAAATGGTAGAAGGCATACATATCGTGCTGATCCCGCACTTGGCCGGTGATCGACCGATCTGGCTCAGAGTGGCACCACTTGTTGACGTGGCTCTTTTGAGCGAATTGGCTCGGTGGAATCCCGTCGCCACTTTTCGACGTTCGGTACGTCTCCGTGACTTCACTGGTGGCCAAGCCTGTCCTGCTGAAGTTGTACAGGTTGTTTCGATGACCACGCAAGGTGCCGCTGTTGGAGAAAGCTTCCTTGGCCTGGGCATACTTGGGAATGCCAGGAGCTCCCAACAAATCATCTGTGAGAAACTGATGCAGGGAGGTCTTGCGGCAGCTGGGAGGAGCGGCAAAGAACGAAGGGATGGCTGTGGTCCTGCCATGGTTTTCGTCCCGTTGGATTGAAATCCGTGTGCCTTCATGGTGCAGCCAGCCTACACCTGCCATGAGCCCTTGACACAAAGCTTCTAATGGCCAGCCTTCTGCTTTCCCGATGACCCGAATTGCTTGGAACATGGGCTTGGGCAACTGCAAGTGCAGCTCGAACCGGGGATCATTGGCAACATCAGCAACACTTTCAGGATTCCCCTGGCACACTTCTTCCAAGGCTTTGATGATGGTAGTCTGAAGCTCATGGATGTTCCGGCAATTGGCGAAGAGATCCTTGGGCTCCAATACTTCTGACAGGGCCTCCGTTGTGGCCACTGCACGCAAGGTCTCTCTGATACTCTCCAATGGGTCCGGTAAAGGCTCGTCATCTGCTGAAGGCAAACGGCACTCGTAGTTGAGGCGCTCGCATTTGGCCACCGGGCTATCTCCATTGGGTTGGGTAGCAGGGAAAAAATCCTCTTCACTGTCCCTACCCCCCAGACCATTCACTTCTTGCTGCGCGCTGGCATCCATTGGGCTCCCACAGCGCTCATCTTCGCATGCGCCTTCTTGGCATTCATCTCGCACACTGGTTGGGCTGTCACAGCCGGCCCCAAAGAAGTCCTCCTGCGCTGCCTGTTCTTCGCGCGCAATTCTCTCAGGCGTGCTGGCATCTTCGCCCATCTCAGTCGACATCTGGCGTGTACGAGGCTACGGTCCCGTAGGGAGCCGCTCTGGGGGGTGAAACGTTTGAAAGTGAAAAATGGATCTGATAGAGCCGAAGCATGCAAGCAGTTTACCATGAAATGCTGCTACGCTCCAGACCAAGATTGACCTAATGACCGGCGGCTAGCTCAGCACTACTGAAGTTGAATTCAGTTTTGCAAATGCCATTGGCCTGGCTGACTTGTCCGCTGCCCAAGCAAGTGCGCGGCCTCATCCGCACAAAAACAAACCCGCAGAAGCTTCAGATCAGTCATTTGCATAGCTCTATGTTTGAGAAGAGACTCTCAGAACGATGTGCTTGACAAGCGTCATCCATCTGATGCGTGGGTTGAAGAGTAAATTCGAATCTAGCATCACCACTGTGTGTGCGTGTGTGACAATGGTAAACAATTGATCCAACAATCTGACAGCTGGTTACGGTCGTGAAAGCCAGCATGCGGCATGACATGGCAAAACAACAGCTAAGCAACCCTATGCACACCTGTGACGTGAAACCATGTAAAGCCAGCATACACGAGGCTACGGTCCCGTAGGGAGCCGTTCTGGAAATGAAACGTATGGACCCGAAAACCTTCTCCTCGATGGCGAGCAATTTCGCTTGTCCGTAGTCGCACGGGCTCTTCCCAGTCACTGTCCAGGCCTTAGCCACGCGAAGAAAAAGAAGGGCAAACATATGGAACTAGACGACGGATGGCCCGAGAGCGTAGAGGAGCACAGTGAGAGGTGTAAGAATGAAAGGTGTAACTGTGCAGATTGTATAGCGTGAAGCATAAATCAAGAAATATATTATGATGCCTCAAAGAAATGAGATGTGTAAATAAGAAGATCTGTGGTAAACATGTTTGGAAAAGGTGCTACATATGAAGAAAAGAGATGCAATGAGCAACGACAAACAAGTTTGCACACAAACACTTCTACACGCAAAGAATTTTACACAGAAGACCTTTTACACACAAACACCTTTACACAGAGACACTTAGACACAGACCCTTTTACACACAGAAGCTTTGACACACAGACACTTTTACACACAGACGCTTTTACGCACAGACGCTTCTATACACAGACCCTTTTACCCACAAACACTTTTACACACAGACCCTCTTACACACAAACACCTTTGCACAGAGATGCTGTTTCACACCAACACTTTTACACACGGACCCTTTCACACACAGAGGCTTTCACACGCAGACGCTTTTACACACAGACACACACACAAGCCTGCAACTACAACGTTACAACGACGCTCGGCACAAAAACATCTTAAGCAGTCTTACATGATTCAAAATAGGGGAGCTGGAAAATTCTACAACTCCAACTACAGCTACGACAACAGCTACAATACATTGCACTACATTACACTAATTATATACACTACACTACGCTATGCTACACTACACTAATTACACTACACTACACTACACTACGCTACGCTACGCTACACTGCGCTACACTACGCTACACTAACTACAACCACAGCTGCAACTACAACTGCACTACTTTGCGCTACGCTACACCAGACTGCACTACACTAGACGACACTACAGCACGCTACACTAGACTACGTTACAGCTCACGACACTACACGACACTACGCTACATTCATTGCACCACACAACTACTACAACTGCAACTTCACTACACTGATTACACTACACACAACTACAACTCCACTACACCACAACTAGAACTACAGCTGCACGACACCACACTACATCCAGCAGTTGTGGCTGCAACCACTCCAAAAAAAAACAGAACTCGAACCACCTTTCGGTCAATCAGTGGATTCGCTCTGCCACCCATGCATCACATCAACTCACCTCTCCTATAGTGTCCTATCCTTGAAACTTCCGCCACCGCCTTGTGCGGTACTAATTACTGGCATTCATTAATAATGCCACCCCCCTTATATGAAGCACCAAATTCCCATCCCCTCTATTTCTAGGGGGTGTTTCAGGGGGGAGAAGTAAAATCGCCATTTCCCGTACATCCTAACATCCGCCGGCCCTGAGGCCCTGGCTTCCAGACTTTCACGCGACTGGTCTCTTGAGCGTTCCACTCCGCACGCCACACCTGGCAACCAGCATCTTCAGGTGCAGCTGCCATGGTCAGGGATCCAGAGCCTCCATCTTCTCATCTAATTGAAACTCCTCAGCCGAAAATGCCGATTGCGCGAGCGCCCCAAAGCACCCTAACATGAAAATGCTTGGTATATGGCCTGGATGGTAAATGGATGTTCATCTCAAAAAAAAATGTTATTGCTGCTATTGTATTGCCTGGAACTGGCCTAGGTTTTGCCCCATCTGTCACACACCAATCCCATCCTAAGCTGGCGCCCTGGTCTGAGCCCTCCGGGCGGTGCGCCAATCAAAGGCCTCTTGAAGCATCTTCAAGGACTGCCTCGGGTGCAGAGCTGCATCTGCATCCGCGGCTGGTTGAGCCATCTCCAAGTTATGAAAGTCTAACCCGGCTTCAGGATGCCATTTTTTTTGGGACAGGAAAATAAGAATCATTGAGACCACATTCTTCAGAGCAAGCACCAGAGGTTCCAGACTAGTTCCCTCTGGGGTTCCAGGCTCCTGGTTCCAATTCCGCGCTCTCAAGTATCGCAACAAAGTGCCCAGAGTTGCATGGCATGGAGCTGTTGAATTGTCAGGCGATAGTCTGGTCAACGTGACTGAGTAACCGGCTCGTTCTCATCAGATTTAGGTGCCCAAACCCAAGGCTGTTTCAGTGCCCCCCTGGGCACGGGCGTGACAGAAGGGGCTCCATTTTTCTCCAGGTATCCAACTTAACACCCAAAAGAACTCCACAAAAAAGGAAAATCATGGAGTTTCCGGGTCCTTGGTTTTCTAGACACATGGAAGCAGCTCAAGAAATTCTGATCCCACAAGACTTGGATGGTTTTACTATGGTCCTTTCTCTACCCCATGATGCATTACAATTTCCTCCGAAAAAGACTTCCTGCCTCGCAGCGTTCTCACCAGTGCAGTGCCGGCGACGGCAACAAAACATGGGAGGTTTCTTCTGGGCCTTGCTGTGATGGCTGGTAGGTGGGATATGGGCTACTTGGGGCAGTATTACATCTTCAAGTTTCTGACCCATCCCCCAGTCCTTTCCAACAGCAGCAACTCCAATGCCCCGAAAAAATGAGGCATTTCTGGTATATCAAGAGCTACATTATAACTACACATAAGAAAGGAAGGGACGCGCAACCCTGGATACCCTGAGTCCAAAATCACAAACTCCCCAAGCATGTTTGCCCACCTCGCCGTTTCGCGGGCTTTCATGCACCTGAACCAAAGCTTGCGGCAGGAGGGCCAAAATCTGGATCGTGGATGCCAGAACCCCAATAAGCTGATACTAACCCTATACATACTCAGCTGTATGTCTCCTCTGAGGACCCCAGTCAAGAACCTTGCGTGAGTCCCTTGATGTGGTTATACTGAATATAGCTTGATATAATCACCAAGGACGGTGACCATGCACGGGCTAAATGGGAGCCAGTTCCACCAGGCTCCACCCTTTGCGCCTCCTGGCAGCTCTCAGGGTTCCGCAGGGACTCGGGGCAAGCCAACACTTGCTGAAAAACCCCTGGTTTAGAATTAGATCATTGGATCTATTCTTTGTGGTCAAACAAAACCGTTTCCGTTCCCATGAAATCACCACTAGAAGTCCGCTTCCGCAGAGACTTACCATGTCCACAGGTAGTAGAAAAACTGTCATCGCCATGGAAGCTGCAAAAATGACCACTCGCTGGTGCAGTTTTTCTGGCCTGAAGCAAGTCTCGCTTTCTCTCCAATCTCATCCTAGGATGTGGTGGCAGTTCAGCTACAGCTCAGCATCGTCCGAATTCCAAGGTTTTAGATTTTGAAATGTTCCTAGCCATGTTGTGTTTTCATGGTCACACGCACAAAACTGCAGCGATCTCAGGATGTCACCCTTTGATCTTGTCATCTTCGCATCCGAGAATGGGCCAAAAGTAGTTGAAGCAGCTTGGGTTTTCATGATGCAGCAGTGCAAGTTGCGGGATGGCCCGAAACAAAAACTCCTCGAAACCAAAAACCTCTTGGAAATGGTCCAAGTCTTTTTGAATAGAAGCGCTTCATTTTATGAAGCTCTTTCAAATCGTCTTGGGGAAATACCTTTCGTCATGCTCCAACTGAATCACATGCCTCACAATCATTGTTGACAAACTGCTGAACCATGTCTGTGTAATGTTGTTTTTTTCCAACTAGCTCTTGAGACTGAGCGAAGGTCAGCTTGGCTATGAACAGAGAAGAGCCCCAAAGTTTCTGCATTTTGACCCCAGCGCAGTCAAATCTTTCAGGCTACTCAGGATGGGTTTTCAATTTCTAGCAAACCCAGGCATATAACCATAGGTTGGGTTCCATATCTCCTTGTCACACCGGGGTTCCTCTTTAGGGGTTCCTCTCAGCCAAGCTGATTTTGGCTATTTCCGCTTTCAATTGTTTCTTTCCGTTCATTGTGTTCTTCCTTTCGTTTCAACGTAATGTTTCCCTTCCGTTCATTGCCTCCTCCCGTTCGTTTCGCCTCTTCCTTTCCATGCGTTACTTATGTCCTTTCGTTCCATGTCTTATATTCCGTTCGTTACTGCTTCCCATTTGTTGCAACTCTTCGCGTCGTTTCAACTCTTCGCTTCCGTTCATTGCGTCTTCCTTGCGTGTCACCGTTTCCCTACCATGCGTTACTCCGTCCGCTCGTTTCAAGCCTTAAATCCCGTTCGTTTCTTCTTCCCTTTCGTTTCAACTCTTCCCTGCCATTTGCTCCGTCCTTACTTCTGTTTTAATCCTTCCTGTGTCGTCTCAACTCTTCCTTTCCGTTCGCTGCGTCCTTTCTTTCATTTCAGCTTTCAATTTGTTCTTTCCGTTCATGGTGTCCTTCCGTTCGTTTCAACGCAATGTTTCCCTTCCGTTCATTCCCTCCTTCCGTTCGTTTCGCCTCTTCCTTTCCATGCGTTACTTCTGTCCTTTCGTTCCGTGTCTTATATTCCGCTCGTTACTGCTTCCCATTTGTTTCAACTCTTCGCGTCGTTTCAACTCTTCGCTTCCGTTCATTGCGTCTTCCATCGTCTTCCTTGCGTGTCACCGTTTCCCTACCATGCGTTACTTTCGTCCGCTCGTTTCAAGCCTTAAATCCCGTTCGTTTCTTCTTCCCTTTCGTTTCAACTCTTCTCTGCCGTTTGCTCCGTCCTTACTTCTGTTTTAATCCTTCCTGTGTCGTCTCAACTCTTCCTTTCCGTTCGCTGCGTCCTTTCTTTCATTTCAGATTTCAATTTGTTCTTTCCGTTCATTGTGTCCTTCCTTTCTTTTCAACTCAATGTTTCCCTTCCGTTCATTCCCTCCTTCCGTTCGTTTCGCCTCTTCCTTTCCATGCGTTACTTCTGTCCTTTCGTTCCGTGTCTTATATTCCGCTCGTTACTGCTTCCCATTTGTTTCAACTCTTCGCGTCGTTTCAACTCTTCGCTTCCGTTCATTGCGTCTTTCCTTTCGTGTCACCGTTTCCCTACCATGCGTTACTTCCGTCCGCTCGTTTCAAGCCTTAAATCCCGTTCGTTTCTTCTTCCCTTTCGTTTCAACTCTTCCCTGCCGTTTGCTCCGTCCTTACTTCTGTTTTAATCCTTCCTGTGTCGTCTCAACTCTTCCTTTCCGTTCGCTGCGTCCTTTCTTTCATTTCAGATTTCAATTTGTTCTTTCCGTTCATTGTGTCCTTCCTTTCTTTTCAACTCAATGTTTCCCTTCCGTTCATTCCCTCCTTCCGTTCGTTTCGCCTCTTCCTTTCCATGCGTTACTTCTGTCCTTTCGTTCCGTGTCTTATATTCCGCTCGTTACTGCTTCCCATTTGTTTCAACTCTTCGCGTCGTTTCAACTCTTCGCTTCCGTTCATTGCGTCTTTCCTTTCGTGTCACCGTTTCTCTACCATGCGTTACTTCCGTCCGCTCGTTTCAAGCCTTAAATCCCGTTCGTTTCTTCTTCCCTTTCGTTTCAACTCTTCCCTGCCGTTTGCTCCGTCCTTCCTTCTGATTTAATTCTTTCTGTGTCGTCTCAACTTTTCCTTTCCGTTCGCTGCGTCCTTTCTTTTATTTCAAGTCTCCTCTTCAATTTGTTACTTCCTTTCTTTCGTATTAACTCTTATGTCCTGTTCGTTTCGTTTTTGTCCTTCCGTTTCAACTCTTCCCTTCTATTCGTTGCGTCTGCGCCTACGTCTTTCTTTCGTTTCAATTCTTCCCTTCCATTTGTTACTTCCTTTCTTTCGCATAAACTCTTATGTCCTGATCGTTCAGTGTTTCCTTCCGTTTCAACTCTTCCTTTCTATTTGTTGCGTCTGTGCCTTCGTATCAACTCTTTTGTCTTGCTCGTTTAGCTCTCTCTTCCTTTCTATTCGTTGCGTCTGCGCCTACGTCTTTCTTTCGTTTCAATTCTTCCCTTCCATTTATTACTTCCTTTCTTTCGCATAAACTCTTATGTCCTGATCGTTCAGTGTTTCCTTCCGTTTCAACTCTTCCTTTCTATTTGTTGTGTCTGTGCCTTCGTATCAACTCTTTTGTCTTGCTCGTTTAGCTCTCTCTTCCTTTCTATTCGTTGCGTCTGCGCCTACGTCTTTCTTTCGTTTCAATTCTTCCCTTCCATTTGTTACTTCCTTTCTTTCGCATAAACTCTTATGTCCTGATCGTTCAGTGTTTCCTTCCGTTTCAACGCTTCCTTTCTATTTGTTGCGTCTGTGCCTTCGTATCAACTCTTTGTCTTGCTCGTTTAGCTCTCTCTTCCCTTCTATTCGTTGCGTCTGCGCCTACGTCTTTCTTTCGTTTCAATTCTTCTCTTCCATTTGTTACTTCCTTTCTTTCGCATAAACTCTTATGTCCTGATCGTTCAGTGTTTCCTTCCGTTTCAACGCTTCCTTTCTATTTGTTGCGTCTGTGCCTTCGTATCAACTCTTTTGTCTTGCTCGTTTAGCTCTCTCTTCCCTTCTATTCGTTGCGTCTGCGCCTACGTCTTTCTTTCGTTTCAATTCTTCCCTTCCATTTGTTACTTCCTTTCTTTCGCATAAACTCTTTTGTCCTGATCGTTCAGTCTTTCCTTCTGTTTCAACGCTTCCTTTCTATTTGTTGCGTCTGTGCCTTCGTATCAACTCTTTGTCTTGCTCGTTTAGCTCTCTCTTCCTTTCTATTCGTTGCGTCTGCACCTACGTCTTTCTTTCGTTTCAATTCTTCCCTTCCATTTGTTACTTCCTTTCTTTCGCATAAACTCTTATGTCCTGATCGTTCAGTGTTTCCTTCCGTTTCAACTCTTCCTTTCTATTTGTTGCGTCTGTGCCTTCGTATCAACTCTTTTGTCTTGCTCGTTTAGCTCTCTCTTCCTTTCTATTCGTTGCGTCTGCGCCTACGTCTTTCTTTCGTTTCAATTCTTCCCTTCCATTTGTTACTTCCTTTCTTTCGCATAAACTCTTATGTCCTGATCGTTCAGTGTTCGTTTCATAAACTCTTAGCTGTTTCTGAATTCGTGTTTCGTTGCCGTTTCAACTCTTCCTTTCTATTCGTCTGCGTTTAAACTCAACTATTTGTTACTTTCTTTCGCTCGTTTTTCAACTCTTCCTTTCAATTCGTCTTCATTTCGTTGCATCCATCCTTTCGTTTAAACTCTTCCTTCCTATTTGTTATTTCTTTCCTTTCGTTTCAACTCTCACCTCACGTTTCAAAGAAAACTTGAAAAAAATCCAGTTCGCGAGAAAGGCATTTTTTTTCAAGTTTTCAAGGGTGGGGCCATTCGGGCTGGTATTTGCCGTCCAAGCAGCCACTTGCGGCCACTTGCGGCCACTTGCGGCCACTTGCGGCCACTTGCCCCAGCGGCCACTTGCGGCCACTTGCGGCCACTTGCGGCCACTTGCGGCCACTTGCGGCCACTTGCGGCCACTCGAGTGCTGCAAGTGGCTGCAAGTGGCTGCAAGTGGCTGCAAGTGGCTGCAAGTGGTTGCAAGTGGCTGCAAGTGGCTGCAAGTGGTTGCAAGTGGCTACAAATGATGCACGTGACGCTGCTTTGTGGCCACTCGCTGGGAGCGGCCACTTGCGGCCACTTGCGGCCACTTGCCCTAGCGGCCACTTGCGGCCACTTGCGGCCACTCGAGTGGCTGCAAGTGGCTGCAAGTGGCTGCTTTTTTGAATTTCAAATACCGCTGGTTTTGCAACCTCAATGTGTTTTCCATTGTTTTTCTCCACTTCTTCATCATAGTCCCTCGATTTTTCCATTGCTTTTCCATCGCTAATGGTCTCACATCGAAGCCACATTTTTTTCATTTTTTCCATTGCTTTTCCATAGTTTTACTCGACATCATTTTCCCCTCCATTCCAGTCTCCCCAGTGTTTTTTTCACAGTTTTTCCTCCAGTTTTACTCAATCGTCCCATAGTTTACGCTATCAATTTATCCTTCCATTTCATCAATGTTTCCAGTGTTTTGCCATGGTGTTACTCGATTTCTCCATCATTACCCTTCTATTATCTCAGTGTGTCTAACGCTTACACAAATGCACCTCCCACAATCCCTACCGTTGCACCGTATAAACGGTTTTGCTCGTTTCTTCCATGGTTTTATTTCCGTGCTTCTACTCCATAGTGGTCACACATCGAAACCGCATTTTTTCCATTGCTTTTCCATTGTTTCACGCGTGCTTTACGCGATAATGGTCCCATATCGGAGCCTCAATTTTTCCATTGTTTTTCCACCCCATCAATTTCCATCCTTTTACTTTTATTTTACTTGGAATCATTTTCCAAGCGTTCTACTCAAATTTTCCATTCTTTTCCCATTGTTTTATATGCTATCAATCTATTCTTCCATTTCATCAATTTTCCAGTGTTTTGCCATGGTGTTACTCGATTTCTCCATCATTACCCTTATGTTACCCCAGTGTGTCTAACGCTTACCCAAGTGCACCTTCCACAATCCCTACAGTTGCACCGTATAAACGGTTTTGCTCGTTTCTTCCATGGTTTTCTTTCCGTGCTTCTACTCCATAGTGGTCACACATCAAAACTGCAATTTTTCCATTGCTTTTCCATTGTTTCACGCGTGCTTTACGCGATAATGGTCCCACATCGGAGCCTCAATTTTACTTGGCATCATTTTACCCTCTCCCTATTCTTTCCACCGTTTTTCCTCGCGTTTTTGTGCGATCAATTTATCCTTCCATTTCATCAATTTTTTCAGTGTTTTGCCATGGTGTTACTCGATTTCTCCAGTGTGTCTAACGCTTGCCCAAATGCACCTTCCACAATCACTACAGTTGCACCGTATAAACGGTTTTGCTCGTTTCTTCCATGGTTTTTTTTTCTGTGCTTCTACTCCATAGTGGTCACACATCGAAACTGCAATTTTTCCATTGCTTTTCCATTGTTTCACGCGTGCTTTACGCGATAATGGTCCCACATCGGAGCCTCAATTTTACTTGGCAGATCAAAACTGCAATTTTTCCATTGCTTTTCCATTGTTTCACGCGTGCTTTACGCGATAATGGTCCCACATCGGAGCCTCAATTTTACTTGGCATCATTTTACCCTCTCCCTATTCTTTCCACCGTTTTTCCTCGCGTTTTTGTGCGATCAATTCATCCTTCCATTTCATCAATTTTTCCAGTGTTTTGCCATGTTTTGCCATGGTTTTACTCGATTTCTCCAGTGTGTCTAACGCTTGCCCAAATGCACCTCCCACAATCCCTACAGTTGCACCGTATAAACGGTTTTGCTCGTTTCCTCCATGGTTTTTTTTCTGTGCTTCTACTCCATAGTGGTCACATATCGAAACTGCAATTTTTCCATTGCTTTTCCATTGTTTCACGCGTGCTTTACGCGATAATGGTCCCACATCGGAGCCATTTTACCCTCTCCCTATTCTTTCCACCGTTTCTCCTCGCGTTTTAATCAATTTTCCCAGCGTTCTACTCAAATTTTCCATTGCTTTCCCATTTTTTCCATTGTTTTATGTCAAAGTCCCTCCTTTTTTCCATTGTTTTTCTCATCATTTCTCATCATTTTCCCCTCCTGTCCTTTTTTTCCCATTGTTTTATGTCATATTCCCTCATTTTTTCTATTGTTTTTCTCATCATTTTCCCCTCCATTGCAATCTGCCCAGATCCACCTCGGAGGGCGGACCAGGGGGGAATCGATACCCCAACGTCACCCAATTGCCACCTGGTACATAACCCTAAAAAAGTTTACCTGTGGCCACCTTTTTTACCACCTAATTTCCTCATTTTTGTCCGTTTTCGGGCGCTCTGCCCCCAGACCCCCTTAACTCACTTTGTTCGCATATAGAACTTCGCCTAGCCTAGCGGCTGGCTTTCGTGACAGATGCCAGTCGAAGAAATGTCACAACCAACCCCTGAAAGCATATCAAAATGAAACAGCTGCTGCTTATAATTGAAGCACCATGGCCAGCCACACCTGACTTTCTGCTAAAACCCGGCTGCTTTTTTCGAACATGTTCCTTCTTCATCCTTCTCCCAGGTTCACCTTCAGGTGACAGAAAACCACCGACTAACAGGTGCTGTACAGCTGCAAGGTCGGTGCTCAAAAGGCGCAAGAGACTTGCAAAGGACTAAACTCTGAACTTTACAATCCAGTCAATTGCAAAATCAGACATCAATCAGAGATCAAGACATATCAAGACATATCAAAACCATTCAAAACCTAAAGTGACTAACACCAGCGGCCGCTATCAGAGAATGCAGAGTTGCACTCTACATAGTGCCCAAAATCGTTGCAGCAGTGGATAATACTGTGACTGCGACAAAAGGAGCCCACATGATGCGATTGGCAATAGCTGCTGACATGCCAGCCCTGGTGAATGTGCCAGCCACCGCTGCCACCGGGATATCCGGGATATGCAGGGTACCCAGCTGGAGGATAAAACCAAAGGGCCTTCTGCTTGGAAGACTCAGGCTGCTTAGGCTGCTCAGACTTCTCTGGCTTCTCAGCTCCGCAAGTGCTTGAGTTTGCCGTTGAACCACACTTGGCATAGCCATTCTCCAACTTGCAGCAACGAATGCGAGTGAGGCCATCGCAGAAGAAACCTGTCTGGTGAACATTGCAGAACTGATAATCCTGCCAAGCTTGCAACGAGACCAAGCTGCCCAAACTGCCATGAGTGGCATTGGGAACTTTGGACCTCCATTCCTTCACAGCAGCTGTTGGCTTTCCGGCATCAGCATCACTTGGCACTTCTTTGTATGGCCCTGGGGTGTCTGGCAACCCGCTCGCATCCGGCAACTCAATCAACTCAGCCAGCCCAGGGGCAGCAGGGGCCGAAGGGGTCGCAGGGGCATCCTCTTTCGAAGGGCCTCGCAAATGACCAGCAGCGTCCTCTGCACGACTCGTCAGGGCCAGGGTCAGCAACACCAAGCACTTTCGGCTGCAAGGCATGGCGACACACTGAGATGAATGGCACAGGCACAGCGGACCGAACAACAAATTACTTGAGCAGATCGTCGTGGCAAGCCATCTGATGGGGATGGTCATGGTGCCTGCAATCCAAGCAATCTTGTCTTCACAGCGATCTCACTAACAGCTCCCCAACCATCAGAAACAGGAAGGCCTGTTTTGCAGAACTTTTTGTGTAAAACAAACAGATGCCAGCCGAAGAAATGTCACAACCAACCCCTGAAAGCATATCAAAATGAAACAGCTGCTGCTTGTAATTGAAGCTCCATGGCCACACCTGACTTTCTGCTGAAACCCGGCTGCTTTTTTGAGCATGTTCCTTCTCCATCCTTCTCCCAGGTTCACCGTCAGGTGACAGACTACCAGGTGCTGTACAGCTGCAAGGTCGGTGCTCAAAAGGCGTGCAAAGGACTAAACTTTGAACTTTACAATCCAGTCAATTGCAAAATCAGACATCAATCAGAGATCAAGACATATCAAGACATGTCAAGACATATCAAAACCATTCAAAACCTAAAGTGACTAACACCAGCGGCCGCTATCAGAGAATGCAGAGTTGCACTCTACATAGTGCCCAAAATCGCTGCAGCAGTGGATAATACTGTGACTGCGACAAAAGGAGCCCACATGATGCGATTGGCAATAGCTGCTGACATGCCAGCCCTGGTGAATGTGCCAGCCACCGCTGCCACCGGGATATCCGGGATATGCAGGGTACCCAGCTGGAGGATGAAACCAAAGGGCTAACACGTCACTTGCGCCTCCACTTATTCATCGTTTGCGCCGACGATTATAAAACCAAAGGGCCTTCTGCTTGGAAGACTCAGGCTGCTTAGGCTGCTCAGACTTCTCTGGCTTCTCAGCTCCGCAAGTGCTTGAGTTTGCCGCTGAACCACACTTGGCATAGCCATTCTCCAACTTGCAGCAACGAATGCGAGTGAGGCCATCGCAGAAGAAACCTGTCTGGTGAACATTGCAGAACTGATAATCCTGCCAAGCTTGCAACGAGACCAAGCTGCCCAAACTGCCATGAGTGGCATTGGGAACTTTGGACCTCCATTCCTTCACAGCAGCTGTTGGCTTTCCGGCATCAGCATCACTTGGCACTTCTTTGTATGGCCCTGGGGTGTCTGGCAACCCGCTCGCATCCGGCAACTCAATCAACTCAGCCAGCCCAGGGGCAGCAGGGGCCGAAGGGGTCGCAGGGGCATCCTCTTTCGAAGGGCCTCGCAAATGACCAGCAGCGTCCTCTGCGCGACTCGTCAGGGCCAGGGTCAGCAACACCAAGCACTTTCGGCTGCAAGGCATGGCGACACACTGAGATGAATGGGACAGGCACAGCGGACCGAACAACAAATTACTTGAGCAGATCGTCGTGGCAAGCCATCTGATGGGGATGGTCATGGTGCCTGCAATCCAAGCAATCTTGTCTTCACAGCGATCTCACTAACAGCTCCCCAACCATCAGAAACAGGAAGGCCTGTTTTGCAGAACTTTTTGTGTAAAACAAACAGATGCCAGCCGAAGAAATGTCACAACCAACCCCTGAAAGCATATCAAAATGAAACAGCTGCTGCTTGTAATTGAAGCACCATGGCCACACCTGACTTTCTGCTGAAACCCGGCTGCTTTTTTGAGCATGTTCCTTCTCCATCCTTCTCCCAGGTTCACCTTCAGGTGACAGACTACCCCCGACTAACAGGTGCTGTACAGCTGCAAGGTCGGTGCTCAAAAGGCGCAAGAGACTTGCAAAGGACTAAACTTCGAACTTTACAATCCAGTCAATTGCAAAATCAGACATCAATCAGAGATCAAGACATATCAAGACATATCAAGACTCTATCAAGACTCTATCAAAACCTAAAGTGACTAACACCAGCGGCCGCTATCAGAGAATGCAGAGTTGCACTCTACATAGTGCCCAAAATCGTTGCAGCAGTGGATAATACTGTGACTGCGACAAAAGGAGCCCACATGATGCGATTGGCAATAGCTGCTGACATGCCAGCCCTGGTGAATGTGCCAGCCACCGCTGCCACCGGGATATCCGGGATATGCAGGGTACCCAGCTGGAGGATAAAACCAAAGGGCCTTCTGCTTGGAAGACTCAGGCTGCTTAGGCTGCTCAGACTTCTCTGGCTTCTCAGCTCCGCAAGTGCTTGAGTTTGCCGTTGAACCACACTTGGCATAGCCATTCTCCAACTTGCAGCAACGAATGCGAGTGAGGCCATCGCAGAAGAAACCTGTCTGGTGAACATTGCAGAACTGATAATCCTGCCAAGCTTGCAACGAGACCAAGCTGCCCAAACTGCCATGAGTGGCATTGGGAACTTTGGACCTCCATTCCTTCACAGCAGCTGTTGGCTTTCCGGCATCAGCATCACTTGGCACTTCTTTGTATGGCCCTGGGGTGTCTGGCAACCCGCTCGCATCCGGCAACTCAATCAACCTGACCAACTCAGTCAGCCCATGGTCAGCAGGGGCCGAAGGGGTCGCAGGGGCATCCTCTTTCGAAGGGCCTCGCAAATGACCAGCAGCGTCCTCTGCACGACTCGTCAGGGCCAGGGTCAGCAACACCAAGCACTTTCGGCTGCAAGGCATGGCGACACACTGAGATGAATGGCACAGGCACAGCGGACCGAACAACAAATTACTTGAGCAGATCGTCGTGGCAAGGCATCTGATGGGGATGGTCACGGTGCCTTCAATCCAAGCAATCTTGTCTTCACAGCGATCTCACTAACAGCTCCCCAACCATCAGAAACAGGAAGGCCTGCTTGGCCAGAACTTTTTGTGTAAAACAGTTAAAACAAACAGATGCCAGTCGAAGACATGTCACAACCAACCCCTTTCTGCTGAAACCCGGCTGCTTTCTTGCGAACATGTTCCTTCTCCATCCTTCTCCCAGGTTCACCTTCAGGTGACAGAAAACCCCGACTAACAGGTGCTGTACAGCTGCAAGGTCGGTGCTCAAAAGGCGCAAGAGACTTGCAAAGGACTAAACTCTGAACTTTACAATCCAGTCAATTACAAAATCAGACATCAATCAGAGATCAAGACATATCAAGACATATCAAGACATATCAAGACTCTATCAAGACTCTATCAAAACCTAAAGTGACTAACACCAGCGGCCGCTATCAGAGAATGCAGAGTTGCACTCTACATAGTGCCCAAAATCGTTGCAGCAGTGGATAATACTGTGACTGCGACAAAAGGAGCCCACATGATGCGATTGGCAATAGCTGCTGACATGCCAGCCCTGGTGAATGTGCCAGCCACCGCTGCCACCGGGATATCCGGGATATGCAGGGTACCCAGCTGGAGGATAAAACCAAAGGGCCTTCTGCTTGGAAGACTCAGGCTGCTTAGGCTGCTCAGACTTCTCTGGCTTCTCAGCTCCGCAAGTGCTTGAGTTTGCCGCTGAACCACACTTGGCATAGCCATCCTCCAACTTGCAGCAACGAATGCGAGTGAGGCCATCGCAGAAGAAACCTGTCTGGTGAACATTGCAGAACTGATAATCCTGCCAAGCTTGCAACGAGACCAAGCTGCCCAAACTGCCATGAGTGGCATTGGGAACTTTGGACCTCCATTCCTTCACAGCAGCTGTTGGCTTTCCGGCATCAGCATCACTTGGCACTTCTTTGTATGGCCCTGGGGTGTCTGGCAACCCGCTCGCATCCGGCAACTCAATCAACCTGACCAACTCAGTCAGCCCATGGTCAGCAGGGGCCGAAGGGGTCGCAGGGGCATCCTCTTTCGAAGGGCCTCGCAAATGACCAGCAGCGTCCTCTGCACGACTCGTCAGGGCCAGGGTCAGCAACACCAAGCACTTTCGGCTGCAAGGCATGGCGACACACTGAGATGAATGGCACAGGCACAGCGGACCGAACAACAAATTACTTGAGCAGATCGTCGTGGCAAGCCATCTGATGGGGATGGTCACGGTGCCTTCAATCCAAGCAATCTAGTCTTCACAGCGGTCTCACTAACAGCTCGCCTTCCCATCGCTTGTTGCTTCGGCGTCTTTAGCAGTGTCCTCACTTGGGAAGCTATTTACTGCAGGATTGCAAACCCCAAAGCAGCCTCAATGGCCTTTGTTTCTCATCCTGGGACCACAAGGTGGGTGTATACACGTAACCTTCATGATTGATGATTAATTTTTTATACCATGTATGTATGTGTATATATTGAATTGTGTATGTATATATATATATATTATATATATATATATATTATATATATTATATATATACTGTATATATTATGGAGAAATTATAGCAATTCACCATTCTGAATTGAGGCTCTCTGTGGGGGTTACAGTACCCCGTACATTCACCCCACTGTTCCAGTGATGTCGCAGTGAGGTCGCTAAAATTTTAGCCAGATACAAGTGTGTGTATATATATATATGTATACAAGTATATATATATGTATATATATATATGTGAAAATGCATGTTGCCTTGGATGTTTACATAACATTGTCCTTTCAGGTCCTTGCAACTTACTGCATTCATTGCGTTGCCATCTATGGTCCGAGGGGCCCCTTGAAGCCTTACTTAGGCTTGGATCGTTGTGGCGTGAGATGGAAAAGTGACGCTTGCGAGCGTATTGCCTTTTGGTGAGGGTTCTACCCTATTTACAACATATCATCCTGATATTCAACTCCAACCACACATCCGCTTCCGCATGGTAGCGGAGCTGCGCTCCTAAAAGGACCGGCTGCCGCAGGGGGCACTTTGCTTCCTGAAGTGAGGACATTTTGTCCTGAGGCCTAAGGCCACCATTTGGCAATCCTTGCCAACCTGCAATGTCCCTGGATTCGAAGGATTCGTTCAAAGACCTGCAATTCAATGGTCAGCCGTCAGGATACAGAGATTTCCGAAGGAAAACGCTGTTAGCCGTGGCAAGCATGGAAGACAAGCATGCACATCTAGCTGGACCTAGGTTGCTGTCGCGACTATCTGGTGAGGCTTGGCGTGCTACTGAGCACTTGCCAATCAACAAACTGCGTAGCTCTGAAGGATGGTTAGAAGTGATTAAGGCCTTAGATAATCACTACCGATACCTGCCGGAGACAGAATTGCATGAAGCCATCGAAGAGTTCCTCTTTCAGTTGAAGGGACGCCATCATGAAGGTGCCACTTCATTCTCATCAAGGTTCAGAACTCAGCTGGATCGTGTGCAGACCTTGATTGCACAGGAAAGAGAAGTTGTGAGAAGTAAACGTAGGAAGAAGGAACCTCTGAAAAGCACAGCCTCCAGTAGTTTGGAGGAGACCAGTGAAGATGAAGATGATGGTGCTGGATCGTATGGAACAGCCCGTGCTCCATCCCGTGCTCCATCAGGTCCCTTAGGATCACCATCAGCCGAGCCTGTAAGGGCATCTACTGCAGAAGCTGCTGGAGAACCAGCCGCACCATCAGGTACACCACAGCCTGACCCTGCAACTGCTCCAGAAGGTAGTGTTGATGGAGATGGCGCCAAGTCAAAAGCATCAGCATCAATTGCAGGATCGAGAATTGGTACGAAACGTCGTCATGAGACACATTCACGTGGCACATTTGAGGAAGATCATGCACTTGGACTTCGGAAAATGCAACATATGCTGGGAACCTTAGAACCTGGTAAGCTGAAGCCGACTCCAATTTTTCCCCAAAGTGTGCTTGGACATTTGTACATGCGCAAATATGGCTTGTCCAGAGAGCAGAGAGCACAGATCATCCGGGCCACCAATGGCTCTTCACGTTTTGTGGACGTTGAGCGCATCATGCGCGCCTCTGATCTGGAAGAAACAAAAGATGATCGCCGTGTTCAAAAGACTGGTAGACGTGATGCCTATGCAGTTTCTGCCAAACGTGACAAACAGCAAGTGTTTCTGGCCGACGATGATGAGTCATCGGAATTGGTAGATTTCGAAAATGAGTCCAGTGAAACAGGTGATGATGAAGTTCTGGCCGCAGCACATGAGGATGAAGATGATTCCGAAAACGATGAAGCTATAGAAATCCTGGAAATGCACAAAAAGACCAAGGACAAGTTCCGAAAAGCATTTCGTTCATACAAGGATTCTAGAAAGAAAGTGAAGGAGATTCGTAAAAGCCGCCAGACATATTACCCTGTTGTTGCACTGAATCAGCAGTCTTCAGATGCCACTGGATCATCTGCACAAGTTCCTTTGCAGAAACAGCAGTTCAAGTATGACCGCAAGAACACTGCAGCTGCCAAGGGGAATCCCAAACGAAAGCCTGAGAAGGGTGCTCGTAAGGAGGAAGCCAATTTTACTGAAACATCCTTTATCACGGAGTTCAACTACATGGTGGAAGTCAATACAACGGTTTTATCTGAGGAAATTCTGTTGACAAGTATTCCCATGGGTTTTGCTATTGTTGATACTGGTTGCACAACTTCGGTGATTGGTCAAGAATGTGCAGAACGTATGATTGAATTTCTCAAACAGCATCAACTCCCTCTTCCTGAAGAGAAGACCTTGCCGCCTGTGGAGCTGAAGGGTTTCTCTGGAGAAGCTACAACAACCACCAAGGGTCTGGTTTGGTATGTGAAGCTGGGCACTACATGGGGTACTATATCAACATATGTGATTCCGGGAAAAACTGCCTTTTTGCTATCCAGAAGGGTCTTGGAGGGAATGAATGCGCAAATCCACTTGGGGGATAAAACACTGACTTCAGAGAAACATGGGATTCAAAACATGGCCCTGAGACAAGCCACGAATGGTCATTTGCTCATGCCGCTCTGGGAGTTGCCTCAAGATTGGAGTCCTGAAGAAGTTCATTTAGAAGAAGTAGAATCCGATGTGTGCCAACCCAATCATGAGCCCAATCAACCGCCAACTGCTGCCGCTGCCCGCATTGAGCCAGCAGTCATCGACGATGAGGACAGCTGCTCTGACCAAAGTCCATAAAACAGTGAGCCAGTTGGAAAAACATCCAATAGTCAAGGTCCCATAGGATATGGTGATAAGACTAAAAGGGATAAATGTAAAAGTGGGATAACTATGAATGACAAAAGGAGTGCACTTCAACATATTGCCAAAAATACCAAGCGGGGAATGGTTGATGTGACCGCCATGCATGACCCCCTTAGGAAAATCTTTGGTAATGTTTTCAGTGAAATTTCCCATGCATTCATAGCCTATCGCCCAAGACTAGAAAGGATGCCTCATGCCGCATCCGACAAAGACATGTTGTGTTCCATGGTAACCTTGAGTAAAGAGGGTATTTACCAAGAACTCCCCTGGTATATCCGACCAAAGGGTGCCGATCGACGAGGAGTACAGCAAACCAACCTAGCCTTGTTTGCATATCGTGAGTCGCCAGCTGAAACAGCCGTTCCTATCCCAAATGAGGATCATCCATGCATGTGTTGTTGTGAACATGATTCCATGCTCCCCAGCAACCATAGCCATGAGGGTAGTCTAGGACTGGAAGTTATGTATGAAGAACTTGATTGGACGGAACCCCAAAAGAAATTACCATCTGAAGGGATAGAAGCCATCAAAAAGGGTATCCAATCACTTAGGAAAACCAGTTCACAGATGCTCCTCTCACGCGTTCTCAGTGAACCGGATGCAGTGGAACGAGACTTGCGTGCCTGGTTAGGACCCCAAGCCCATAAGTTGAAGCAGCCTGTCCATATGATCGAGGTGTTCACCGATGTTGCACCATTGGCATCCCAGTTAGAACTTGAGTCAGGTCAAACTGTGATCAGAATTGGAATTCACCATGGCCAAAACCTCGACCGCCTCAAGGACAGACAGCTCCTTCTGTGCTTGATTGCTTTGACGCGGCCCCGTCACATTTGGTACAGTTGGCCTTGTGGAGACTGGGGACCATGGAGTAGGTTCAACATGAGTAAAAGCCCAAAATTGAAAGATGAAATCATGAGCCGTAGACAGCACCACCGTAGGTATCTCCGCACTGTTGCAGAAGCCTGGAATCTTCCAAACATTCTAGGAGGTTTCAACCATGCAGAAAATCCACTTAGTTCCGATGCCTGGCAAGAGCTCGATCTAGGTGAAGTTTTCGACATCCGTGTAGATCAATGTGCAATGGGTCTCAGGTGTCCGAAGACAAATCGTCCAGTGTTGAAACCCACCAGGATTGTGACCACTTCACCACACCTTGCAAAAGCTCTTCAAAAGTGTAGATGTGATCATAAACATGAACATGCTCACTTAGAGGGTCGCTACAAAGGTAGGAATTTGTCATCCTGGGCCGAAGTCTATCCAAAGAAGTTTTGTAGGATTGTTGCCAGAGCCTTGAATCAGGAGTCCCTGCAGTCAAATCCACCGGACAATCATTGGTCCGACGCGCTGTTTGCAGCCGAAGCATCCGAGCAAGAGATAGCACCTGAGTCGGAGGGCGACCAGTCCGATGTTCCAATAGAGAAAGCCAAAGCCATTGTTGCCAAGCTTCATGTTAACACAGGACATGCGTCCCCCGAACAGATGATGCGCCTTGCAAATAGATGCCAGTCATCCGAGACCATAAAACAGGTTATCCGGAACTTCACATGCTCCGTATGCGACGAACTCAAGGTTCCTGTCTTGCATAGGAAAGTCACAGTTCCACATGCTGAACGTCCAAATCAGATTGTTGGTGTTGACTTTGTGCAAGTCGAAATGAGACGAGAAGGTCCTGATGGGAACCTGCATGAAGAGAAGTTCAATGTTGCGACCTGTGTTTGCATGGCCACCGATTTTTGTCAGCAAGTGATCGTGCCTCCAGGAAAGAATGCCTTGTCCAAAGCTTTTCACAACGCATGGACACGTACCTATGGTAAGCCAGACATTGTGTATATGGACCCAACACAAATCACCTTGTCAAAAGATTTCCAAAGTTATCTTGCTCACCATGATATAAAGCTGTTGCATTGCGCTGCAGAGGCACACTGGCAACTTGGTAGATTAGAAATCGCCAACCGAGTCCTGAGAGGTATGGCACAAAAATGCTGGAGAACCACCTCCAGACCAGCCGATGAAGTGATTGAAACTTGTGCATCCATCCGGAATCAACACATGCGTAAGAATGGTTTTTCACCTTGCCAATGGTTCCTTGGACACGATGTCAAAACGCCTGGTTGGTTGGGTGATGTCTCCGAGCAACGAAATTTCCCAGTGCAGTCTCAAATCCTTTCCGATGAAACTTTTGCCGACCGAATGCGACTTCGAGAAGAAGCTGCAAGAGCCTTCATAGAAGAACATGCAAAAGACTCATGGAGACGTGCCATCATGGGTAGAAACAGGCCTATGCGTGGTCCCTATAGAGCTGGACAACTGGTATATTTCTATCGTAAAAGGGGTGCTGGTCAGTTGAGAACACGTTTTGGTGTTTGGCAGGGTCCCGGCAGAATTGTAGGTGTTGAAAGTTCCCAAGGTCACCATGTTCCAAGAATAGTTTGGGTATCTTACAACGGTTTCCTATACAAATGTGCACCGGAATCCTTGAGACCAGTCCCAGAAGATGAAGACACCTTCCGACAATTGGCAAGGGATCTTGCAGAAGGCAAACTCCATCCTGATGTCATCGAAGCCGAACAGGTAGCTCTCAAGAATGCTGGATCTTTCCAAGATCTGACAGATGACATGCCAGTTGAGGATGACATGGAACTCGCCTCTGACCTTGATGATGAACCCGACAATGCAGATCACAAGGGGGAAAAGCGTCATTTAGAGGGCGAGGAGCCAATTCGTAGGGTGTCCCAACGTTTTTATCGTTCACCTGAATATTGGAAAAAGCGTGCAGCAGGTGCACCACCATTAGGATCCCGTCAAGAGGGTGTAATGCCTGACATGATAATCCCAGGGGATGAGCCTAGTTCTAAGAGGGTAAGAATAGATGATCAACCCCAAGAACGAGAGTATGAGCCATCTGAACCATATGAGCCATCCGTTGCTCCAGATCCGCCTGATGATGACATGTCAGAACAGATCGAAGATCCACAGCCTGTGCCAGTGGAGACAACCGATTCTCCAAATGCCTGAGCCGCCTGCAGCAATGGAATCCACTGAAACAACCACAGTGCCTGAGGATGCACCTCCACACATTCAGAGTGATGATGAAGGACTGATTGCTGAATCCAATCCAATCAAATCAGCCGAGGTCATGGAAATATCAATAGATATAACCCCTGAAGATATCACCAATAATCCTTTATGCCTTTGGTCAGTACTTGATGAATGTCTACAGGTAGCCACAACCAAAGCCGCCAAAAGACGTGTTGAGGTATCATTGCGTAAGCTCAGTAATGAAGACAGAGCTCTTTTTGAAAAAGCTATGCAAAAAGAATGGCAATCCTGGGTTGAAAATCAAGTCATGTCCTTGTGCAAAAAGCGTGGTGTTGACCCCGAAAAGGTAATCCGAGCTAGATGGGTATTGGTTTGGAAGAAAAGCAGCGATCCCGACATAAAAACAAAGACCCCAAAAGCTAGATTGGTGCTTGTTGGATGGCAGGACCCTATGTTAGGAAAGATAGCCACAGATAGTCCCACTTTACGTAAGGAGACCAAAAGCGTAGTACTTTCTGTGTGTTCCGCCAAGAAATGGAAACTATGGGGTGCTGACATCAAGACCGCATTCCTCAGCGGTGATGCATCATCTAGAGAACTTTACTTCAAACCACCACCTGAGATCAAGCAGTGGATGTCATTGACGGACGATGACGTTTACCGCCTTGAAAAGGCTGCCTATGGTCTTGCCGAGGCCCCGAGAGCTTGGTTCATGAGGTTAACACGTGAAATGAAAGAGGCCGGACTAACCCCATCCAGCCTAGACCCTTGTCTCTTTTACCTGAGGTCCAAAAATCAGTTGAAGGGGATATGTGGGGTTCACGTTGATGACTTATTAGGTGGGGGTACCCCTGAAATGGATGAAGTTCTCACTAGACTTAGGTCTAAGTTACCTTTTGGAGATTTCCGAACATTCACCATCAGGTACACAGGGATTGAAGTCCGACAGGACCCACAAACCTACAGCATTGAAATTGGCCAGGAAAGCTACATCGACTCCTTAGAACCTGTTAGTACAAAAGCTTTGGGAAGTGCCGGAACCACCTTAAGTGATCCAAGTATCTTGAGGACCTGCGCCGGTCAACTTGCCTGGGTGTCAAATGCGACCCGTCCAGACCAGAGTTTCTTGTCATCATACTTGCAGGGAGTTCAGGACAAAGGCCAAGTTTCCCATGTTCAACTGTATAACAAATCACTCCGAGAGATGAAAGAACGTAGAGTCTGTTTACGTTTTCCTAGCAATGTAGCCATCGAAGATTGGAGGATTGTATGCATTTCGGACTCTGGATGGGGAACCCGTAGTAGTGGGGAGAGTCAAGGGGGATATATTCTGTGCCTTGCTCATAAATCAATACTTGAGAGAAAACGTGCTCCATGTTGGATCATAGACTGGGCCAGCAAGAAGCTCAGACGCATGGTTCGCAGTTCCGTAGCTGCGGAAACACTTGCCGGCCAGAACGGCCTTGATGCCATCGAGTCTCTCCAAGCATTGCTGAGTGAGCTCCTCCATGGAAAGAGCCCCAAAGAATTTCGGGAAAGTAAACCTTCTGTTCCGTCAGCACTTGTCATTGATAGCAAGGGTTTCTATGATGCAGTGACGAGAAGTTGTTGTTCGCAATCTATTTCAGTTGAAAGAAGACTCATGATTGACTATGCGATAGCCCGTGAAACTATGACCAACCAATGGATCTTAGCCTATTGGGTAAATAACCTTCGCATGGCAGCTGATGCTCTCACAAAGCTGAAAGGAGACACACGTCCACTTTTTGAAATCTTGGAAGGTGGAACCTACCAAATCAAGTTGTGCGAAGAATCCGGAAGGAAGGAAACTGCCAAGAAAAAGAATGTGCCGCAATCGCCACCACAGCAGTCACCGCAGTGATTCTGAGAAGGGTGCCTCATGCATGAAATGTAAAGGGTAAATAATCCCCATAGGAATAAATAAAGACTGTTTGTATAGGCAGTTATCGTGAAGTCGATAGTTTCTGCACAGCCTCAATGTTCCTGAATTCACCTGACGAAAAAGAAAAAATCACACGCAGTGATCCTTAGAGAAATTCAAGGAAGCCAAGTTTTTGTTATTTTTCTCAGTCGAACTATAAACCACTTGAGCCAGATGTCAACTGAAAAATCAGTACAGCCGTTTTTGCAGCCAAGTGTAACGATCGACGATTTTTTCCAAATAGGCCCAACCGTGTTGCCGGTGATGAGTTCCAGCAAGACAGCCCGTGTGGAAACTGTCTCAGATGGTCCATTGAGTGATCATGAGGTCGCAATGGCTTCAGGTTTGCTCTTGCGCGCCGTCAAACATGGACAAAGTCACCACATCATGAACACAATCCGTGGTGCTCCGAATTCGAAAGCTTACTGGGTGGGAGGATCAACTGTCCTTCAAGACCTTCACAGTGCAGTCATGCTGAATCTGCCAGGTCCCTCCTCTATGAGTGATGCCTCCAAACGCCGCTTATCAGAAGATGATGATGAAGCTGCATCTTGGGACAAGGTGTCCGCCAGCCGTGAGGAACTCAGTGAAGCTGCATTCATGGACAAGCTGTCATATGGAGATAGCAATGTTCCAGCACCGTGGATGGAAAGCCGCAGTCCGCACCTCCGTGCCATGGATGAAGCCCGTGAGGACATCCGCATTCCATTTCCCAGCGACATTCAAAGTGTCGAAATCTGGGGCAAGTGCTTTTGTGAAACTGATAAGTATAAAGAAGAGAATTTGAAATATGATCAGCTAGTGCAGCGTGCCAAGCATGATGCCGATTGTAAGAAGTACTTGAAATGGCTTGTTGATAAGTATGGTTTTAAACCAGGTGTGACACCATCCGATGAGAAGATTACTCCAGGTAAGGATCTGGCACGATTCTTGCAGCGCTCAGGATGGAAAGCTTCCAACTCAGACGTGGCATTTACCCGTCGCTTTGCATGATGTGCAGCCGGAAAGGCACAAAAAATATAAGCCTCGTGGCATAGCTGGCAAGAGGGCGTGAGAAAATGCATGTTGCCTTGGATGTTTACATAACATTGTCCTTTCAGGTCCTTGCAACTTACTGCATTCATTGCGTTGCCATCTATGGTCCGAGGGGCCCCTTGAAGCCTTACTTAGGCTTGGATCGTTGTGGCGTGAGATGGAAAAGTGACGCTTGCGAGCGTATTGCCTTTTGGTGAGGGCTCTACCCTATTTACAACATATCATCCTGATATTCAACTCCAACCACACATCCGCTTCCGCATATGTATATATATATATGTATGTATATATATATATACATATATATGTATATATATGTATATATATATGTATATATATATGTATATATATATGTATATATATATATACGTATATATATATACATATGATTATAATATACATATCTAATACATATCTCACATATTGATGGATCCCAACTGTTCTAAATGCTCAAGTGGCAAAATCACTCCTCGGCTCGCTGTCTTGCCTCAGCTTCCCGGGTCAACTCCTGCCAGTGAAGATAGTCTGCGACGAGCAAAGTAGCTGAAATGATGGAGAATTCGCCGCTGTTTCAGGATTTGACTTGACTTTCTTGGGGCTGGAAATGATTCCTAAATGATCCCTGGAAAGCATCAAAATGATCTCTATTGAGGCGCCCAAAATCGACCGAATTTCTCCTCATCCCAAGCAGAGCCACCCAGCTTGACATCGCAAGTGTAGACGATGCCAAAATCCTCTGCTTTGGAACATCTACCCTCCAGTAATCAAACATGGCTAGCTGGAAAATCCCCTTTTTAAGTGGGCATTCATTCATGGGACATCTATGGTGATTTTCCGCAGAGCCAGGTTTGATGATATTTCTTTAGAGAATGCACATCAAATATTTGGCTTCTTTCTAGTCAGGTACATTCAGGCTGCGGAACTCAAACCGGGTTTGCGTAACGCTTGTGATCAGATTTGACCCTGGAAAACTGCTGTGGTAACTGGGCATCGCACCCCTTCACCCAGCAATCTACCGAAGGTGTAAAGCTCTCGAAAGTCGGGCCTGAGCCAGTCAACTGAAATCTGATGTGGTATGTAAACCCAATGCCAGAGTCATCAACATCATCCAGAACTTTGGGCGTATACCCACTTTCGTAAACCTCAATTATGGGACGGCGTGATTATTGATTGGGTTTACCAAGTTGGAGGTAAAAGTGAATTGGTGTGTTTCACTACACATTCAACCTCTAATCATATCCAAGTTGGTACCTCAAAAAGCAAAAGCTTTATGAAAATGATGCCAAAGTTGGCCAGGCAATGTCAAGCTCAGGGCGCTTTGGTCTCCCGCACAACGAAAGGACCTGACACAAATCGTGGCTTTTCGTGTCCAACTTTCATGGGATCATGGGCCGTCCTTCGAAAACCCTGCCTTCCTCGTAGGGTGCATCCCGCACGATCGGATGCGGACCGCAGGCACAGGAAGCCAAAAACACCTCGCGGCGAGGCCACATCATCTTTTTGGGAGGTGATGCAAAATCCACCCATTGATTGGCTACATTAATATCCCATGATTCTGTATTATATACCATGATTTATGATAATTATAAGGGATATCATGATTATACCATTATTATTCCATTGTATAACCATATTTAGAATCATGGGATATCCAAATTATATGCCACATAGTATCCCATGATTCTACATATACAGCATATATCAATATATATATATATATCACCATCTTGTCCATCTCTTTCGAGTAGGCACAACACACCCCAGGGTGGCAGCCGCCATGGCCACTCCTTCCGGCAAATGTTGTCGACATTGGCTGCCCGGCGTCGCACACGGCCGTAGGCCTGACTTTGAGTCGCTCGTGTGCCACAAGTGTAGCTGGAGAAACAAACACTGTTCTCAGCCAGAAAGAAACACATTGGAGTTTCAAACTAAAAAATGAACGTATTCCAGATCTTGATGTGTATGTGTATGTATATATATATAGTATGTATATATTTAGTTATTAATAAATGATATAAAGTTTTATTATACATCGCAATCAAATTATATATAGTATACATACATATATATATATAAATAAATAAATAAATATATAGTATATACCTTAGACATCCTTATACCTGTAGGTTCTGATCTCTGTTGGTCCCACCTCCAAGAAGCGTTGAGGAGTTCCACCAGGAACCAGTCGGTGAAATGGACCGTCCCACAAGTGGCTGGGGTAGCGACGACTGTGGCAGGGCCTTTCAAGGGAAAAGAAGGGAAAAGGGATGAAACTACGACTGAAACTTGCTATAACTTGATGAAATTTAAGATGAAAGTGATTGAGAATTGATTTAAAAAATGACTCAACCTTGATTTTTTTAAAAACATATGATTAAAATGATGGAAAATGATGGAATTAATATGGCATATGAATATCAAACAGCGAATTCGATCCTGTCTGCCAAGTCTCTGACCTCAGCAAGCTGAAGTTCCTGGCCACTTTCGAAAGTGCAACTTGATCACGACGGGAGGAAAGGGAGTCAAGTGGCTCTTTCAAAAAAAAAAACATATTTCTATTATATGTATGGACATGTGATTCTATATATTCATATATTATGTGTGTGTGTGTGTGTCACCATTTTCATCCATGTTCCCATGCCTTCCAAACTGGAACCTCTGCCGTTTTTTGTTGGCTCCCAGTTCTCACCTGAAGGCCAGCAGTCTCGAGACCTCCGATTTGCTTCGGGGCATCTCGCTGGAGTCGACCATCTCAGCCGGAATCATTGGAAGATACTGATCTGGGTATGGATCAATACCTATTAATACCATTTTTAGGGGGATGAACATCCATTTACCAGCTATTTTGGGGTTCACTAGGTACCAGGGTTTTGACCCATCCCCATATCCAGAGTGGTCAATGTGCCATTTTTGTTTCACATCTTTGGATGAAAAAATGGGAGTGAGGCCCCCCACCCTGATAGCCATCACATCTGCAGCCTGACATCTGAACATCAGTTGTGGAACCATCCGTTTTTCTTCAGGTCTTCGTGTCTGAAACTGTCTGGGAAGATCTGGGTTTGTCAAAAAAATTGACTTATGGCCACCAGAACTGCAATTTTAATGTAATGGGAAAATGATGATGGATGATGATGGGTTTGTTTGAAAATACCATATTTATCATGTTTTCAGACAAACCCCGAAACGGACGAAAATCTCAAAGTGCTGTCGCCTCAAACTGATGCTCCCGTGGCAGCGGCGACAAATCACACCTCCCCAAGTCATGGAGTACTCCAGGACTTTGACCCATACCCCATTTTCATATATTTTCATAAGGTAAATCAGTAAATCATCATAAATCATCATGAATCATCTATCAATGGCCTGTTTTCCACAGCTATATTAAATAACCAGAGGGCAACCAAAAGAAGAGAGCCAAGCCGTCCAAGTCACTACTGAGACTCCCACGCGGCCCGCGCAACGTTCAGCAGCACAATTGCCTCAAGCCACGCGACCGCTTGAAAGCTCAGCCCTTCCCAAGTGGGCTGAACTCTAGGACTCCCACTTCCCAAGTGCAGGATGCAGGGAAGTAAATTCGCCGGTACCTGGCTTCAAAGATCTTCAAAGCAAAATAAAGGAAAATTAGAGCAACAAGATGCAACAAGCCTTGAAAAAGCCTTGAAAAACTCAGCTGTCGGTCGCAGCAACCGGGCAGCCGACGTGTCCAGCTTTAGAAACTTTCGCAAGAGCTTGCACCGAGTCTCAGCAGAATGGCAAAATTTTCCACCACACCATACACCATACCACTGATACCACATGTACCACACCAAACACTGATGCTTCATGGTGTAACAGATGGTAACAGCAAACATCAAAAATCTCAATTTATCTCAAACCTCCCCTTCCATTGGATGGACTTGTCTATTTTGAAACCCGGTGCTTCTCTGACGAATACTGCAGCACGTCGGACGGCACATCATGGCTGTTTGCGACATCTCTTAGCCCAGGGCCAAGTGTCCCTTGACATTTCGGGCAATGATCGTCGCTGCCTTTTGGCACTCACCAGGCTTGAGTATCAGCAAAACACACACAAATGGTGGAACATGGTGTTTTTGGGGGCTCAAAAATCACCACTGGACAAATAGATCAAATAGCACATGTTTTTTATCATAATTTTAAGGAAAGATTGCAAGATTTGAAGAGCTCCCCAGCTCGGTCGCCACTCCCGTGGCATCTCCCAGCACTGCACCTCCCGCACGGTGCGGCGATTCTTGCGACGCCGGACCCATCGCCGAACGGACAACCTTACAACGCCACAGCGCCACAGCGCCACGCTCGCGAAAGGTCGGCGTTTTTTAGGCACGTGGCACGTGGCACGTGGCACGTGGCACGTGGCACTTGGCACAACAGATTCTGGATGTCAAAATGTCAAAGACTCAAAGATCAGTGTATCTTACCACAAATCCATCCAAATCCTTGATACTGCAATCTAAAGATAACAATACATAGTCTCTACGAGGAATATTGGTATGTTGTAAGGGTCAGGCTCAATGAGTTTAGAAGCCCGCAGAGTCAGCATCTCCTGGTTTGGCGTTCTGCAACCATTCAATGTTTCAAGTGAGACACTCAGATAGGTATTAGTGTGGTAAACCCAAAGCCATGCTGCACATACCATGTTTAACTATAACCCCAAGTCGGATAATTAGATATATTATATATTGTTATTCTTAGGAAAAGTATATGACCGAAGATTCACGAAAACATATGCTCACTTTCAAATCTGAATCTGTGATCAGGCATCACATTCTGCAATTCACCACAGATTTTGCTATCCGCTCTTCTGCGCAACGAAATCATGCAGTCCTGTGCACTCAGCAGCAAATCCAGACCTTCTTCTTCTGCAAGGAACTTCTCGACATACCTGGAGGTATAACAAGATGTCGGGCCAAGTTGTTTCGCTGGGCCATTGAGGTTTTGATGTGTTGAAGCTCCAAATTTATTTTAGACATCGATCTTTCCAACGAAGCAACTAAGCTAAGGCCACAACGTCTGCATTGCCCGTTTCCACAGGAACTTCCGCGCACATTTCTGCAGCCTGGGACCACATCACAGCGACCCAAAGTTCCCAAGTGCAGAAATGTTGCAAGGCCATATTTCATCAATGTTCATCATATTTCCATATGTTTCCAAAAATTTACCGTATCGCTCATAGGTTCCCAAGGTTTCTTCTCTTTGTATTTCTTGCTTTCCAGACTAGATTTGAAGTCGTTCTAGCTTCCAAAAAAAAATCGCACCCCATTTTGGAATTATCTGACATCTTCTTTCTGGGGGCTCGAAAACCTGGTATTTTGGTGAAGAATGTGAACACCCAAAAGCTGCTGGATGGAACCATCCCCATCCAGCCGGTCCCGATTTCGGTCCCGATTTCAACGCATTTCCCATCCCCGCCTGATGGCGCTGATCCTTTGCGTCTCGCTGAGACTGAACTTGGTTTCAGGTGTCAATCAGGCTGCCTTTGAATCTTTGAATCGTTGAAAATGTGGCTTTTATGGCTGTTTGAAAATGGGCTACACATTTTACTCAGTGGTCTATAATCTACCCAAATGACTGTTCTCGACTTTTGGTGAAAAACAAAACACCTCTTCAATGGCAAGCCAGGCTTGGCCTTCCCATCTCAAGTATCCCTGAGATTGGAACCTTTAATGAGCGTGCCTTGTACACCTGAAAGAGCAGTGCTTCCAAATGTTTGAGGACAGGGGTGATTTATGGTGATTTCCCAATGGTGAAATGAAAATGAGTCCAGTATGAGGCAAGCACGTGAAGCATGGAAAGGCGTGCCACATCACGTACGATATTTCCATGTCTACCACTAGTGCCCATGGTTCAAGTGGGGTTCCGCACCCTCCAGCCACCCTGAATTGCAAAGGCAGCACCTCACATCCAAATCCGAGAGCAACTGATGCTGCAAGGCGACGGATGACATCGGACAACTTTCCCCTGACCCCTGGCGACTCAAAATGCTGCTAAGGCACTGCATTGAGCGGATTTCCCATAGAGTTGTCGAAGCCTCATTTCAAAATTGAACTTCATAGGAAGACAGCGTTAAACTGGATAGTTACTGGTGAATTGAATCTGCCATGGTGATTCTCCCTAAATGTCACAAATAGGAGTGTAATCCCACAATAAATGGGATTCGAAAAAATATAATTGCCATTAATTATCATTAGTTAACCCGTTTTCCACCATCAAAACGGCAGTGTGTTAAACACCGCAAACACAAAGACTGGGCGCCAAGACTCGTCCGCAGCCTGCGCCAAGGAAAATGAAGTCTTAGATCATGGGATGTTCGAAGTTTTCCAAAGATTTCTCAGATGATAGTCCAGCTAGGATGTGAATGGGTATTTGATGGGAATTTGTTTGAAATGGGAAAATGATGATTAACCCGGGAAAATTATGATTAACCCTGGGATTTCGAGGGGTCCCCTGGGCCCCTTGTCAGAGTGACAAAGCCATATGTTGCAGCAAAGCTATTATATATATATATGTATATCATATATCTGTATCCCAGTTGCATCCCCCTTTTTTCCTTTGAAAATGCAAAGCTTATACTTCAAATTTCATGAAAGGACTGTCAGTGATCCCCCTGAAAAGTCCCTCATGGCTTTCGGTTATCTTTGGGCCTCTCGCAAGAGCTCTTGGGGAGGCAGAAAACTCTCTGGTGGTTTCTCTCGAAAGAGAAAGGCACTGGCCTCGATGCCAAGCTGCAAAAATCTTGCAAAAAGTCAACGCTTATTTTATGCAAAACCATGAAATCAGTGGAGAAAAACATCAATACCCTCTGGTAAACGTTTACATAACGAACTGGAAAGATCCACCATGCTATGAATGGGAAAATCCCACTATTTCGACTGGGCCATGTTCAATAGCTATTTTGACATAACCAGAGGGTAATCATCAATAACATCTTCACCAAATCCTTGGATCAAGAGAAAGATCAGATGCTTCGTGTTATCCTTTCGAAGGCTCCGTCCTCGCTGTTGGCTGCGAAGC
The DNA here is from genome assembly GCA_947184155.2 of Cladocopium goreaui. Classification (NCBI taxonomy): domain Eukaryota; class Dinophyceae; order Suessiales; family Symbiodiniaceae; genus Cladocopium; species Cladocopium goreaui. The sequence continues at coordinate 66,907 of CAMXCT020001503.1, forward strand.
GCCGGAAGCTTCCAGTGGCATTTCCAGCAGGCCTCGATCAACTGACTTTGAACGTGGAAGGTTTCATCCAAAAAGTAGAACCTAAACAGAACTCAATGACACTAACTTCCTTTTTCGCGCAAGCAAGGGCCCATGGGTCTTCCCCAGTCCCCGCCCGCCTCCGTTCCGCCCCGGTCTCCGTTACGGCCAAATGCTCCTCATCCGTCAGGACGCGAAGATCCAAAGCGATCAGAGTGGTGGCGACGCTGAGGACGTGTGTCTGTAGCCGGGTCTGAAGGGTTTCAACATGTTTCAGCCAGAAATGGTTCGTATATCCACCATGTAACTAGGGAAAATGGATGAAAATGGTGGATGATGAACCACTGGATTTGGTGGTTTGCTAAAACTTTCAGACAAACAGATGGGATAACTGGGATACCATCCAAAGGGGATGACAAAGGCTGCCATTTGGGCACTGCGATAATACAACTGTGTATCACGGGATATTTGGAATAACGGCATAACTGCATAGAAGAGCCATGAAACATGACAGACTGGATAGAGTTCAAGATGTAAAGTTGGTTTTAATATGTTTTAATCATTTTAATCTACAGCCAAATTTCAAGGAGATTTTACAGGGATATTAACTGGATCAACCTCTCTGGGTGCCACCAACCAGCAGGGGACCCTCCATCCCTACCACAAATAAGCAGAAATTTCAGAGCCATTCCCGCCTGGTATTCAGGTTGGCTGGTGATGGGATTCCCATACAATGTCAGCCATTCCAGATTTCCAGGGGAAGCTGCACACTCCACATCTTGCCACTTGGCCAGGAGGTTCTTGTGCAGTAGCAGGCTCTTGATGTTCGACATCCTGCAGTTTTGTTAATGTCCCCGGAAAAAAAGGCTGCACCAAGTGTTGAACCATCTGAAAATTGGGTCAAGATGAGCTACAAATAGCTACAGTAATTTACCCAACATGTCCTCAGCGGTTTAGATGGTTTAGGGAACCAAAAATATCCAACCCATCCAGGGACTAAAGGGTGCCAGACCTTTGCCATAGCTCAAGTTCGGGCAAGGCAGCCAGACCTGAAAATCGAGGACTGGCAGTGGAAGATGAGAGGAGACACCAAGTTCCGGGAATCCAATGGGGGATCCAATGGAATCCATATTGGAATCCATAGGCTTTCCTGAGTTTTGCTTTCCAAAAAAGCCAAGGGAAGATATGGCAACTTCAGCCGTAAGTTGGATGTAGTCGAATTGGATTGAAGAGCCTACAAAACTGGCGGTACAGGGCAGCTTCTATCAGCAGGAAAAACAAACGAGAAAACGGATCTGGGAGTCGAGCCATACCCTCAATGAGATGTGTTTCAACTCTTGAGCAGAGTTTAAGACGACGCCACACCCATAGATCCCATAGGGCAACAGGTCCAGTAACTTTTTTTTGAAAAAATGAAGTGTGCTCAGGTTATCGCTGCAATAGCTGGCGTCCAGTTTCCACAGAGATGGAGCCCACATCAGCACCTTCAGGCGTTTTTCCAAGCGCATCACATATAAATCAAGCATGGCAATTTATAAAAAGAAAACTGGGGATACGAAATACGAAACAAGAAGAATAGGGGTGTAACATGGTGTAACATATGCGTTTGCGAAAATGGGATATACCCCTCAAAGTGCAGAGCGGTCATTTGATATGGTAAATATATTGTAAAGTGTTGATTTTTTAAAAACTGCTGAACAAACTCAACTGCACTCTGCCACGAGGAATCATTTGGTGACGGGACCAATACGCATCGCCGGGCATCATTCTAAGAACGCCCCATTTAGATCACGAAATCAACAGATTCAACATGAATAGCAAGATTTCTAGGGGGATGCCCATAACCCGCAGGTCCTGTGAGTGGGGATGTCATCACACAGAAGGAAACATGGCTGGCTAGGAAACATGTTAATGAAAGAATCCAAAGAACCCCATCTCCTGGGTTTATTTCCAATGACCATAGGTGTTTGAGATGTGGAGTTATAAGGGTTATTGCAGCTATTTCCCATTGCCTGGGTTACCCTCTGGTAAACTAAGATAACTATGGAGAATCACCATTTTTAATGGGAAAATTTACTATAAATCACCATTTTCAATAGCTATGTTAAATTACCAGAGGGTATCCCAGGGTTATCCAAGAATTTCCGATTGCTGGAAGATTCAGAACGACCTTTCCCTCACCTTGGTCAGATCCTCCGTTGCCAGAGGCGCTCCTGACAGCAGCAGAACCTGGGCAGGTTGACCGGTTGACCCACGATGGATCGGAAGGAAAAAATGCAAAAATTAACAGAAAAATGATGAAAAATATGAGCAAAATATCTGAAACCACCACAGTTAATGCAAAAAAACAAGTCAAACACACAACATCCAATGATGTGTCATGGTTCATTGCCATTTTCATATGATGTGTCCCCATGAAAATGGCCATAGACATGCCATAACTGGGCCATAACCATCCAGCGCCATCCTCAAAATTTCAGGCACCTTTAGGTGCCGAAATCTCTCGGGGCTGCTCTCGCTGAAACGGCCGCTGGAGAGATCCAGGGCCTTAGTGGCAGAGATCCACGGCACGCTCCGAGAAGCGTCGAAGCGTCGAACTGGAAAGAGCTGGAAAGAAGTGTCACCACAGGGTCCAGCTTGCTGATCCAACTCTGGTCGCGACTCAACCTTCACGAAGTCCGAAGGCTGTTGAATTCAAATCATTTCAAATCATTCAGATTCATTGGAAATGGGGCATGAATTGAAGCATGTACTCCAAACATTACTAAAATTCAATCGTCCCAGTGCCTCGTCTTCATTCATTGAGCCAGCCCGAGCACTGACTTGGCTGTTCTCACAACCATCAAGCAGCCGCTTCTCGGCAGCCAAGGTCGAAGTACGGAAACAGTTGCAATGCGCTGGCACTGTGTGGTGCTTCTGAAGCGTCCTAGTCGTTTTCCCTCCAGCTTTACATAGTTTTACTGCAATTGTTACAATGCAAATTCAGTTGGGTATCTTGCACTTGCCTGATGCTAAGATGCTGTGCCCAATGCTGTCTCTGCCGCACAACTGTGGCAGTTTTGTATGCGGCGAAACCAGATTCAGCAGCTTCTATCCATGTCCCAAAGTCTTCAAGCTTGAGATAAGGTGATATGTAGATGCGGAATGACTTCAGGATATAAACATGTGCTCAAGATTGTGAAGACACGCAAAGTTCTGTATGAGCTCAACGATCCACCCATGCACGGGCAGCTTTTGCCAAGACTTTCCTGGTGTTTCTCGGTTTGTACAGCGCGTGCGCGTTGGCGTCCATTAGAGCCAAAATGCCCGACCTGTCTTGTGGTGTATCCGGGATGTATCCAGCATGTCACCAATCATAGATTTTTGATTCTCATAGATATACCCCATATATATATAGAGAGAGAGAGAGATATAGATAAATATATATAGAGAGATATAGATAAATATACGAACACTCTTTGCCGCGCCAACCGCCAGCACTGTGTTCACTGTTCAAATGCTCACAAGTTCCTGTTCCCAGTCCAGCTTAGCTGACTAGTGGGCCAGGCGAAACCGGAACTTCAGAATTATCAAGAGAGTGATAAGTCTGCTGGTTCCGCTGACGAAAATCTGGGCTACAGCCAATATCACCTGGAAATTGAAATTGACCAACACAACACATGAAACAAAAAGATGAAGTTTATTATATACTACTTCACACTCAATCCTTGACATTATTCACATCCATAGAATCCCAAGAGTCACGACACTGTTCCCAATTTCTTCAGGTCGCGGGTGATGGAAAACTGGCCTCAACCTGAGTTTCCACTTGGAGGATCCCTGGCCAGTTTGTAAATGGTTGATAGTCATCGGCAGTAGTCGTACCTATTCCTGTGGTTATCCCATCTGTAGTGGGCAATAAACTATCGTTCCTAACCAGTTGTTCAATGGTTCCAAATGGGCGGCTACAGTTTGTCATTGTTGATTATATAACCCACTATAAATTCTAAAAACGGTAAGTACTAACCAGCTGATAGCATCTTTACCATTGCTTGTATGATGATCACATATTATCACTATTTTTTTCTGAGAATATAAAGAGGCAATCATATATTGCTTGTATGATTATTGAGAATTGAGAATATTAATCATGAGAATTCATAATATTAATATAATAATTAAGCTTGCATTATCCACAGGATTATCATCTTTAAGAACTCACTGAGATAATCCTCCAGCTGCCACGAGCCCCCAAAGACATCGCGACATCGAACCCCTGAGATTCCGACCGCTGTGGGCCTTGCCACAGCATGCCCAGAGCCTTGGCGCAGGCGCCTTTATTGGTTGAAATCTATCTGCATAGGTGCGTACAATTAGAAAGATAGAAAAATATATGTATGTACATGTATGTATCTATTACAGTATATAAAGTATATACGTGAATATCTGTTGCAGAAAAACCGAATGTGACATAATGTTGATATTTTTCTTTTGCACATTTGATAAAAACGTTTCTTTCTAAAATGGCTGTATTCTGTATTCATATTGTCAAGTGGAAAAGCTCATCTCAGGCCCATTCACAAATGTAGCGCTTCGCTCACGCGCCCTCCGTGGCCTGGCTAGAAATTGTGCTCGAACCATTCAGAATATTCGAGAATTCCCAATTTGTTGAACAAACGAATTGCGATTTAAAGAATAAAAAATAGATGGTTTAATCAATGAATGCATAAATGGAAATGGATGTGTCCGGAAATGTAGCATGGTCCCCCAATTTGTGGCAATTCAACAATATGGAAAATGATGATTAACCCATATTAACCCTAAAGCTTTTTGGCGTGCCCTATCTTCAGACGAGCCTGAATCTACTAAGCAGATCCTAAGTTTTTGTGCCTCCTCCTTCTTAAAGAATTTCTGCATAATGTTCTCATCCACCTTGGCCGGCGTTTTCCCTACTTCCACACCTTTCAAAACTGTATTGTATGTATGCTGCATGCTGCTAATCAGCTGTCGAGTGCTGTCGACATCTCTGGCCCACACCCAAGGTGCCATGGCCAAAGCAGCACCAAATCGCAGTGGGAGCAACAGCCGAGCCTCAGAGGAGGCGATGGCAAACTTGGTATCCCCAAAATCCATTCATTTACACCATCAGAATATACAATTGCAACTATAATACTATATATATATCACTATATCGATATAATATAAGATATGTTCAATATCTCAAATGACATCAAAATTATGATCCCATTATCGCATACTATCCCCATATTACCCCATATAAACCGATCCTTATTCCCGGGTTCCATGAAAATTCTCCCCACCTCGAGGCCTCGCGATTTTTGGGCCCAGGCAATGTTGGAGGCGGCAAAGACCAGGCCGAAGACGGCCGCGCTCTCCTCATCAAGGAGAAAAGCAATGGCAATTTTGGAGAGAAAAAAACAAAAAAACAGACATCCAAATCAGGGTACGAGTGTGGATGTGAAACGGGTATTGATTGATTGATTGATTGATTGGTTGGTTGGTTGGTTGATTGGTTGATTGATTGATTGATTGGTTGGTTGATTGGTTGGTTGATTTATTGATTGGTTGGTTGGTTGGGGATCTAGTTGGGATATTGAGCAACAGTGGGGAGTTCAACAACAATGGGGGACTTAACCAGCCAGCAACACTGACAAGGATGCGGTACTAAGTAATTGGTCATGATGTGTAGTCAATCATCATTTGCAGTCAAGAATTAGATACCCTTAGACACCATTCCAGGGATTAAATCCCTCAGAGCTCCTCGGGCTTGCTGAAGTCGGGCCAGTGGCCAGCAGTGTTCAGGTAGACAATGCACCTGAGAAAATCTGGCAGATGCGGCAGAAAATGCGGGAATTCAGCACTCGAGACACTGAGCCTCTGAGTTATCAGACTGCGGGATAGTTATCACATATCACCCGGTTGGGAGAGTTCCCAAGCAACAAGAATAAGTAGAGAGACCTGTTCCGAACTGAATCCCTCCCCTTTTAAGTTAGTTAATCATGAAATTGATCGTCACGCGCCGGCCGCAGCCCCGAAATCCCCAAGATCAGCACTCAGTGGGGAAGGCAATTGCCCAGAAGAGCAACTCGGTGATGACGTAGGACAAAGTGCCGGCCTCTGATCGCCATAGCATCCCCCTTTTTTCCATGAGGCTGGAAGTATTGTACCAGGCAAAATGATGGTCCAATGCATGACTCATGACAGGTAGGTCTGAAAATGGGGGAATACTATGGAATACTTCCCAGTTTATGGCATTCCAAATAGGGAAAAATGATGATGAACCGATTAACCATCAGATTTTATCATATTTTCAAACCCAGACAGTGAGAATCTGCTCAGGTGGTGACAGCGCCATACTTCTTGACATCATCCATAGAGATGTTGCCGTAGGTGTCAGGTTCCTGCTGTTTGGTTAAGACCTTGGGGAAACCATCCCCAAGTGGACAAAACAATACCCGGCAAACACCCCATCAGAATGGGATGATGTAAAAACCAACAAGACAAACCGTGACAAACGCCCCCAAAGGTTCATCAGAATGGGATGATTTGCATTGGGTGTACCTTACTTGAAACGTCCAACCAATTTTTGGGAGGGTCACAACAGAGAAACGGACCCGGGAGATCGCCAAAAATGACCAAGACATTGAAACGTCAGCGCCGGTCCCAAACGTTGAAGGGCTTCTTCTGCTCCTTCTCTGGCTCAGTGTCTTTTGCCTCGCCAAGAGCTTGGTCTTGGATGGTCGTTTCAAGCGACCACTTCTGCAACCGAAGATGTGCATTACTTTGGATAATCTTCGGAAAATACAGACTATGGGGACTATGGTGAAGAAACTCAAACTCAACATCTTTCAACATCCTTCATAGTCTGCGTTTAACCTATGGCTAGACGGTTTAACTATGGTTGTCATCTGTCAACACATCATCCCACCCCGCCTCAGCCCGCAGTCTGGTTCGGGCCATCGCAGAAATGCCAGCAATAGCCCAAACACCAACCTCATTTCCGCTACCAATGCCATTTCCATCCTGAAAAAGTGACTCTGAAATTGGAAAAATCTCAGGCATTAGACTCCCAATGACTCCCAGTATGATCAAATCTGAAAGGGAACCACGACCATACCAAAGATGCCACACTGAGTTTTACACCACAGTGGCGCCAATGCTGTCGCCCTGCTCGACCTGCGGCCTTGGACCCCGAAAATTGAACACATTTGAACCACTGATTTTGGCAACTTTGGATTTGTTGCTTTGGGCTTTCTTAGATGTTTGACTTGCTTATACCTTTAGATATATAATATGTTTTGATATATTTTACGTACCCAATTCCAACCCATTCGAACAAAGTCCACCTATAGTTTTGCGTGTGTTTGGGGGAAAGGAACGAAAAGGAACATAAGGAAACATGAAGGAACATAAAGAAACATAATTCAGTTCATCCGGACAGTCTATAAAATGATGATTTCATCAACAGAAAACTCGGAGTTATACGATTGATCCGAGAAAATCGTAGGTTTCGCCATTGAAAAATGTGTGTTTCCCACTTCCGCCACTCTCCGACGTCTCCTGCGCCACGTTTCCCGTTTCCCGCCGGGTGTTCCGCGCTCCACGGCCGGCTTCACGTTGCTACCGATGGATCTGGTGGTTTCCGCCAGACCGGTGCGTGGAGGCTGTGGTGCCACAAAGGCCTGAGGAGTGGCGTATGTGGGGTATTATATTACATCACAGCAATTGGGATCTAACCATCAAACATGGTGGTATATAGGGATATAATGGAATATCACGGAGATATAACCTACGAATTTAACTGTTTATGCTACTGAGAATATGTGAATCCTTCATGAATTAAGAGATTGTTGATATGTCTATTAAATGTCATTCATCTTTTAAGCACCCTCTGGTGAACTAACAGTTTGCGAACTGGAAAATCACCGGAATTCATAGGTAAATCAACAAACTTGTTGCTGGGATATTGTCTCATAGCTATGTTAAATGACCGGAGGGTAATGAGGATAGCATTGGGATATTCTATTTTTAATGGGCTTTAGGAAATCTATAGAATCAACATGTTTTGAACAATGCAGATCGATAGCATTTTGGTAGGATTGTAAACGGGGTACATCAACCAACCATAGGGGGAATTATGTACAGTATACACACATACGTACATGTAACGTACATACATAAGTATGGTAATATAAGTATGGATATAAGTTTTTGATGGTCTTTATGTAGGTTGTGGGTTTTTTTTTGTTGGGCCCAAACAGAGTAGGTTGGCTTGGCCTGTCTTTGTAGCTCCTCAAAGGCTCCCCCGCTCCATTCCCAGCATTTTGGCGTTGATCTGTAGCACGTTTTTGCCGAGGATACTTATGTCATGTTATGTCTAATATGTATCCCCATTATTACTAGATCCCATTAGATCCCTTTATATATATATATTATATATATATCAAATTATATCTATAGCCATGGCCATTGCTCTTGGAAACACCATGAAATTCATTGAACCACCCGTTCTCCAAAAGCAGTCCTGCACCGCCCAAAATGCGGCAAGCAGAGCAAAGACCGCTGAGAGGCGGCTGCTGCGCAGAGCACCTCTGTTCCACTGCTGCTCCACGGCCAACATATGTGGGAAATTTCGCCAACATAGGGGGGATTCCTAAATTAGGGGCATCCCGAATCATCCAAGTCCTTTGAGCATTTTAGAAACAACCATGGTTTTTTCATGTTCTTTTTTTCCGTTTTAGGAAATCCCCTAAGATGGATTGAACCAGCAAAATTTAGTGATGTTCCCACTTTGGTGATGATGTCTACCACTGCTATAGCTGCTATGGTATAGATGGCCCATTTAGTTCGATGACTTGCCTATTGAGAATTGTGATTGTCCATGGCAAACTATATTAAACTACTATATAAAATTACCAGAGGCTAATCAACAAAATGGGGTGATGTGTTGCGACATTTTGCTGAATTTCGCCGGAATGGGGATTGAATCGAACGGTTTGCTGACGATTTTCTGTCGAAGTTGTGCACTTAACCAGAGCTGAGGATAAATGAGGTACTAATCGAGCACAAATTTGGGGGAGCTTTTATACTATTAAAATACTATTAAAACTTCATGTCTGGAAAATGGGGAATGGGTGGCTTAATCATCCCAAGAGTTTGAAGCAACAAAAATGATCAAACATGATCAAACATTTGGAAAACTAGCGCCCAATGAGGATTCAATTGAGAACGATGCCTAGATTGTCAGCAAAAGCTGGCGGATAAATCCACAAACAAAAGGAGTTGGCCAGCAAAATGGGGGACCTCAACTACCAAAAACATTCCAAAATGCGAATGTCCACAAACAGGGGAGCAAAACGATCAAAGCTGGGGGACGTCGGCTGATGCCACTAGCAGTGTGCATTGATCCCACCAAAATGTCGACCAACAGAAATGGGGATACATCGCACCAGCTCCATCGCAGTGTTTCCAAAACAGAGAGAGGCTTGAAACCACTGGGTGTCTCTTGTCCTCAGTTTGCAACAGAACACAATTCTAGTTTGGAGGCTCTGAAAACTTCCATGTCGGACACGTCGTAAAAACAAATGGGTTAGTAACGGTTAGTCTGAAAGTAGGGGGGTCCCCAATTCCAATGGATTTCTCATTGTTTCATCATGTTCCCTTTTTATTTCATAGCCATGTGGGGGTACAAAAACCCTACCCCCAGGACTTGACCGATCTCCGCTGAGCAGCGAGTCGTCATCGCGACCTCGGTAGGGAGATGGGTCAGGTCATCCGTGTTTAGGACATACCCTCTGGTAAACGTTGACATAACTATGGAAAATCACCATGTTCAATAGCTAAATCAACTGTATTTTGGGCCATTTTCAATAGCTATGTGACAAATTACCAAAGGGTAACCAAAATAACAAAACTACACCATCCATTTTTTTTGCACGGCCGGCTTTTCATTCCCGGACCCGAGCCAGGTCCGATCCGGTCGCCGAGGCACTGTCCAGGACTGATCGTTGGATGGCTGCAGGGTGCGAACTGCTGAGCCCAAGGCGACAGAGTTTCTTGATGAAATCTGACGATAAGATGTAACAAGATGTAAGAAACATCTGCAAAGTGCACGAAAAGAGGTTTCATCTACTTCACACCGACTCACTCGAAAAATTTTGCTTGTCTTTGCAGTGAAACATGACCTGCAATTCAAGACATTCAAAGGCATTCAACCGTCTACTATTCTTTGGAGTTGTCTTTGGAGTCCACTGTGGGAGCCCATTGAGAAGAACCTTCTCGAGACCAAACCCGAGAAGCACGGCGAATTCTGAAATTACAAAATCACAAATTTCCCCACTGAATTCTTGTGAAACGTAAACCTACAAATGTAGCATGGAAAAGACCTCAGTGGCAGTAAAGTGCAAAATCAAAAGACATTGTCATAGATTCGAACAGTTCAATGCATCATTGAATTATATTGATGTTTGAATATTTTAGATATTTTGCAAAACAAACAGCTGAGTTTGGCTCGCATGGCTTAGCCATTTTCATCTTTCTGCTGCTCTGCTTGCTGCTCTGCTTGTGGGCACGAGGGCGCATAAGAGGCACCGAGAACCTAGCTCATTGAATCTCGCGTTGAGGGAATCCCCACGTTGAATGAGAAAATCGCCGTCAACCATGGATTTTTTTCACCCTGGTTTATTGAGTATGGGAGTAACCCGCAAATAGTGATAATCTTAAAAATCTGATACCAAAACGCTACCCTCCCAATTAAGCAGCTCAGGGTTCAGCTCAGGGTTCCGGGGTTGACATTATAAATGGATACCGTATGCATGTATACGGGCAAGGTCATGATGGTCATGCATTCCACGTACGCTTTTCCCACTAGCATAGGTTTGTCTCAAAATGGTGGAGGGGCCCCACCATACAGCCCTTGTCAGAAAAATTGTGACCCTCAGGAATGTGGGGTAAGCAATTTGGAGATATACCCATGTTGCTTGGAAATTCCCACTTTCTGACAGGAAAATCAGCTTTGAAGTGAGAATATCAATGGATTTGAATTGCAACATTTGATGATTGGAGGGGGCACACTCTCGAAACAGAAGAACTGGACCTCTCCAGTTAAGCAAATGGATGCGCCCAGAAATAGGGGACCCCAAGACAAAATCTATCGTTGATCATCATTTCCCAATCAAAATAGCCTCTAGCAATCAAGCATAGCATTGGAAAATCATGAAAATCCACCATTTAGTTCGATGGATTTTCCATTGATGCCCACTAAAAAGGCTGATTTCCCAGCTAGCCATGTTCGATTTCCGGAGGGTAATTCACCAATATTCCTCCAATATACCAATAATATTCCAATAATATTCTATTATTTCCAATCAAATATCACCACATATCACCACTATTCCACCATGTTGGTATCTGCCATTCCTGGGCAAATCCTGTGATCATGGTGCTCCAACTCAGAGCGCGACAAGCGATTCGTGCCCAGACAGCACAATCTTCGATTCACCAGTCCTGCTGGCACAAACAGCACAAACAGTCTGAATGTTTGAGATCAAGCAGCAAACATACACTTTGGGCGACTGGCTATGGGTTAAAACCTCTTGCCAAAGTAGTTGGGGGTATGAATACCCAATCCTAGCTATTTCGGGGTGAGCAGAAGGGTGGTTTTGACCCCTACCCTATAGATCCTATAGCCAACTATATGTGTTTCTCAAAGACATCCCATAGCCATAGGAAAACACATCACTCAAAGAGAATATATACATATATATATATTTATGTAATAATATATACCAGCACTGGTTCACATGGTAGAAACACATCAACATCTTTGGCACTGCGGTTTTCATGTCCTTTCCACCACTGCATCTTCAAGTGCCGCCCGGCTGTCCACCATTCTCTGAGCCCCCGACACTAAGTCACAGATCTTAGCAGTGTCATCGCCACCTTCCCAGGGCACAAGCACATCTAAGATCATCTAGGCACATGAGATTTTGACGACCATCTGCGGCGCCAGAGGGAGTTTTATTATATATTCCACCACGTCTTTGGCGCATTTTGGCGCTAAGGAGCACGCTGGCTGTGACAAAGGTGCTTCCGTCGGTTGCAAAAGAGGCTAAATAAACTGGCTTCTGCCCCAGCAAAGTCCGATCCTCAGTCGTCACAGTCGACTCGGGTCACAGCCAGTCGGTGAAGGATCACAGCTGTCGTGGTCCAAGGTCGGTCCCCAAGGTCCAAACGCAGACTCCGGTCTTGGCCTAGGCTCCAGTCGGCCACTGTGGGATCCCAAGCCATAGTCCCATGAATACAGCTCCAAGCATTACTGGAGGTCATTTCATTGACATCCCAGTCAGTTTGGAGATTTTGGAGCATACCCAATTTATCCATATTTATCCCAATTTCATTTAAACAAAAATCAAACTTGGGGTCTGTGGTTAATCATTTATGGGTTAATCATGGTTCATCACATTCCATGTATTCGGTGGCATCTGTGGCATCCGAGCATTCCAAATCTTCAAGGTGCCATCGCTGCTGGTGGTGGTGACGCTGCGACCTCAGTTGTGATCAGAAAAACATAGGAAAAAACACGATAAAAAGATGATGAAACATGGGTTGGAAAGGGAGCCTGATTTTTTTGGAATATTCATGAATCTTCTGTGTTCGAGACACAAATTGCCAAGTGACCATCTGGTGCAAAGGCTGCCCAAAGGACTGCGAAATTATGCCTCGGCCAGCTTGAGCCGCAAAAATTCCGCGTGGACCAATTTTCTGGGGTTGAAACCAGGAGAAAACTGGTTGGAACAATTTCCTGAGTTTCCATCCCCTTCAACGTCAGCTTGCACAGGCCAGTCCTAAGCACAAGACAGGGACTGCAAAGCTTTCTCTTGCTCCCAGAAGGCCCAAATTGGCTGCGTCTTCAAAATGGTGGATCATTATCCATTTCAATCATTCAAATGATCTTGTTTCATCTTGTTTTGACAGGAAACATAGGGGGTTCCGTTTTTGAGGACATCCCGAATTTGAATATTTCCAGAAGTCCTTGTCTGAACTGAGATGAACTGAGCAGTTTGGGACCTGAGGACCCGACTTGACGACCCAAATCTTTGCTGTGCCATCCTCTGAAGCTGTGACCACCTGGCGGAAAATCGTCTCATGCTACATATGAGGTTCCTGCATCATTTGGCTTTGGTCCAAAAAATGCTGATATCCCCATGAATCGCAATCTATGGCCATCAAATGATGGCGAACAATTTGATACGAGCAGGTGCGAATGGCCGCGAACCTGTTTGCTGTCGGGCGAAAAGGATGCAGAATAAACAGCTTCTTTGTGGTCTTGCCTGAGCAAAACCACCAGCTGAGCATGTGCGTATCACCAGAAAAAGCTTGGTTTTGGTAGCAAAATAAGCCCCTCGCAATACTCGAGCACATCGACCGCTGTCCACATACCACAGCCTCAAAGTCAAAGGTGGCCACTGTCCACGTACGCGTCAAAAAAATGGGGACCCCCAAACCCGCCGGGGTTCAGCAGCAACAACTGTCCCTTCGTGGACACGATTAGAGTTGTGACCCATCCCTATAGTCACCTTGAAACTTCGCCGCCGTTAATCCGACATAGCTGCATGGAATATAGATGTTTAATAGATGTTTTACCTATGAAAAATGGTGAGTTTCAATCAATCGCAAAGCGGGTGGTAGAATTCTCCTGCCTGGCAGAGCTGTCTTCGGAGGACGTCGCCACCTGTCACCCAAGCTTCCATGGTTTTTCAGGTGGAAGATCATTCAAGAAAAACGAAAGTCCGAAAATCATTCGAAATCTTTCGAAACATCATTTGTCATAATTATTTCGTTATTTTGATGCTGCATATGGCGTTTCCTGGATGGAAGTGTGGTTGAGCTAAGTTGAACACATATCTGCAGTCTGGAGATATGCAAGCTGAACCTTGGAACTTCGGGCCTTCTGAAGTTTAAGTAGGGACGTGTGTGGTACCACAGACTCATTATGATGAATCATTGATCATCAACGTGTGTAGTTATTGAATACCCAACTTGGCAATGACCAACAGTTTGCTATGCTATAGATGGCCCCATGTTGATTCATTTTGTTGATAATAAATCCCTCTTAAAAGGGTTGAGTTTCCAGTTTGCAAACTGAACTCGTCATTACGAGAGGATATTTAACAAAAAAAAATCACAGATTTTCTCAGACTTCTCCTTGTGAGTTCCGTGCAAACTGCTGCGTTGTGGCCCTCCAGCACCAGCTGGCAGCTGCCGGTCCTTACCATTCTGAGCTTCAACAAACTTCTGCCATCTGGGAAGGTCGGCTGGGAAACGCGCTCAGCATTCCAAATGCGGGCGGTGCAATCCTGCCAGGGAAATCCCAAGGGAAAACCCAAGTGATTCCCTTCCTTTCACCCTTTCACCCCGTTTGACTACCGGAGGGTACAAGTACTAAATTGGTGCTCTCACATCTTTTCAAAGCCACGTTCAAAATCGTTCAACCGTACCTTGGAGGCTGTGATAACCGCTGAGCTGATCTTTGCTCGCAGCACGGCGTTGTTCTGGCACAGCTAACGAGGCAGGAAGCACATGCCATCACATCACATTTCGCGATGCTGAGATCCTTTCGGGGCATTGCAACAGTTGGCCCAGTTGGCCCAGTTGGCCCAGTTGGCCGACCTCCACACCAGCTTCTAAGAGAGTATCATCAGGTGGTAACCTCGGTGAGTCACATCCAAATCATCCACCAAAAATGACCCCTGCAGATGCCCGTAAGATGCCGAGATACGGAAAGCGCTCTCGCAGTTCCTTGGCTCAAAAGGATCGGCGAAAAAGGCCAGGCTCCAAATGTGGTCGGCTAGGCGGCTACGAGCACGATAAGATTTACTGCAATAGAATGTGATGCTCAGGCGCCTTGTTTTGAATCTAGAGTGGAATCATGAAAAGATACTCTGCAGCACAGCAAGAGAATCAGAGCAAAGACCGATGCCAAAGGGATGAGAAGACGATGGCGTCAACAGCCGCAATACAAATTGTGGACTCTGTACCATCTCCGACCATCTTTGCCAGTGACACTCTCTCTTCAAGTAGAGTATGCCCTTCAACAAATTGGGCGCTGCCACTCAAAGCATGTTTATACTGTGGAAACAGCAAAGTCTGTGCAAATAGGAAGGGGTTCAGAAGACAAGTTGTTGTGTGGCAAGGCAGCATGCACTACAATTTATACATATACAACACATAATCAATAATATTCAATAATCATATTATGCTTTGCCACGAATGATGTGCAGGAAGTCTCCTGCTCGTCAGATCAAGTCACAGGGTCCATTGGTCCATTGGTCCATAGCAAGTCGCTGGGTATTTGTCATCCAAAACTGCAGCTGCCTCAAAAACCTGTTAAACAGCTGGCTTTACCACATTACTACATATTCCTACATTACGACATATTGCGACATATTACTATAGATATTACTAGATATTACTATAAATATTACTACAACTAGGATCAACATCACTTCCCAGTCATTCCCAGTCGTTCCATTCGTTGCACTCGGGGATCATGGCCACTCGCCTTTTTGGATCTGCCGAGCTGCCATTTTGCCACGGACCATCTTCGGCTCCGGCTTCGGCTCGGAGAAGATCGCAGGGGCAACGGAGAGCCTCGCCTCTCGGACACAGGCCTGCGAAGTGGGGTTTCACCAGGTCGTCATTGGATCCGCAACAAAAACAACTCAAAGCTGGTCATGTTCTTCGTATTCTCTGTGTATTGTCAATGTATACAATAATGATCAATAATGTATAGTGCGTATTCATCACTTAACATTTTTGTGATTTTTGGTGATGTTTCTTTGAAATTTGCCCCCATCTCGACGGATCCCACCTGCCCAAGCTCTTGCACCTTGCAGCCGAGCCGAAGGGATGCCTGCCAAGGTTGAGCTAAGTGAGCTAAGCAAAAGGATTTCTGTGCGATGAGAATCTATGGAACATTATGGAACTGTTTATGGAACTGTTGAGGGCTCAAACTCTAAACACCTATCAGGACTGATTAAAATTCCGTTTAGACTGCTGCAACAGCTTGGTGTTCCCAAAACAAAGTAGGACTTTGCTTCCAACTCACCAGCCTTTGCCATGAGCTCTTCGGTCTCGTCGTTCAAAACCGTCCTTAGGGCGCATCGGCAGCATTGTAGATGGGATCCCAAGCCATTCGGTGCTCTTGGGCTAGTTTTAACCCAGAAAACAAGGGATATTTACAGAATAATTTATATGTTTTAATTATTTCTGTTTTATCTTCTCAATGTTTCAACCATTGGGCAATGAGGCAGGAACACTGAGATCACGATTTTCCCTTTTCTTTCTGCTTCTTCTCTCTTGATGCGTGCTTCCTTAGAAAGCCATGGAAAACTCGCAGCAAAAGACGATGCCCACATCAATGTGTCGCAGCCGTTCACGGTTTTCACATATCATATAAATCATATAAGGGATCCAAATGCACATCAGTTTATTCAGCCCACCTCTTCTCGAACTGCGCGTTCGGCCTGGGAATCGCCCCTCAACTTGGTCATACAAAGTTTATGATGCCGGAATTCGCAAGTCAACAGTAGTGACACTTTGCCATCCAGGTGGTCTGTCCATAAATTGCAAAAAAATAGCATGGTACGAAAGTTGGCTCATGGCTACCTAACCCAAAAAGAAACACCCTGCCAACCTCCTCAATAGCTTGCTGCTTCAGGAATTCCAAGCGCTGGCGTTCTGCCTACAAACTCCAACGAGATTTGGTTTATCTTTTTGCAAATCTGCAGCTTGCTCTGCCTCTTCTTTGGCTTTCTTTGCAGCCTCTTTGGCAGCTTCTCGTTCTTCCTGGCTCAGATCAATTCAAAAAAAGCAAGGGACCAATCGATTCACACTTCAATGCATTGGTTTAATTGAGGGAATATCTACTGGACCCCGCATATTTGATGGTAAAAACCATGGTTCAAACCATGCAAATGTTCCAACCGATTCCGGGAACACAGATTCCACCTCCTCCCTTCGCAAGCGCTCCGCCTGCCAAGGCAACTTGCGGTCATCTCGGCTTGATGGGGACCAAAGCTACATCCGCGGTGATAAATCCCCTACAAATTGTAGTGTATAAACTGTATAAACTGTATCAACCGAATAAACATCTCCGTTTGCACAACAAATGGACTAGCTGACTAGCCATGTTTAGTATTCATCGGTATCCCATGTTTGTCACTCATATGTTTATTATTGTTTATTCACAAATCTGTCCCACATGAAAGAAAAAGAAACATTCGTCATCCGAGTCATCCAAAATATGGCGGTACCCTCCGGATATTCATCGGAGCCTTGGTAAAATCAGCACTTTTTATCGGCCAATCATGGCAACTCATTGAACTCAATGGGTCATGGCTGGGCTAGGCCTCTTCGATGGCTGCAAGTCTCAACTCCTCCTCCCGTTGCCGTTCAGCCTGCGGAGAAGCGTGGGATTTCATAGATAAAAGGGATTTAACTAGCAATAGTGCAGATGTGGGATATCATAGGATATAATGGCGTATAGAAACTGTTATTGGTTTCCAACTACCAACCCTGGGTGTTCAACCAACAACAGGGGGGGCTTTCAAGCAACAAAGCAAGGTATTCAACCAACAGAAACTATTGTTCAATCGACAACCATACACGATTATATAATCGCCGACAATAGATCTCCAAGTATCTAAGCACCGAAAAATTTTTTGCTCAAGCACCTCAAATCAGAGCCAGCAAAAACAGGGAGGCTGACCAACAGAAAAGGGGAAGGATCCTTAAATTTGTCATACATCCAGAAGGGTAGAAGCAGAACATCTCCCCGTAGGTGCCTGTATTATAGGATATTATAGGTATATAACCATGAAACCATGTTGCAAGAGTGGATAGCAAGGGTGTAGAGGGGCTCGCAAAGAAAAGAGAAATAGTGAGCCCAGTTTGATTTGAACTTCTTCGGAAACCTTTCTGCAACCACCCTGCAGTGCCACCCTGCATTGCCTCTGCTTCAGCTATTGCAGCTTCAACCGTTTTGCTGCGTTCTTCTTCCTTCACGTGTTGAAAATTGATCACTGCAACACAGGGAGTAATGGTAGCAGAACCAGAAAACAAAATTCAGAGTTCCCCGATCAAGCCTCTTTCATTCTTTGTCGCTCCTGAGCCTCAAAGGAAAGCATATTGTCAAGAAAAACATGGAGGCTGACCAACAGAAAAGGGGAAGGATCCTTAAATTTGTCAGACATCCAGAAGGGTAGAAGCAGAACCTCTCTACGTTGGGGCCTGTATTATGGGTATATCGGCATAACCATAAAACCATGTTGCAGATACAGACCAGCAAAAATACAAACATGAGAGGCTAGCAAGGGTGTAGAGGGGCTTGCAAAGAACAGAGAAATGAGACGTGATCCGGAGAGAGGTCTGCAGAGTTGGTTTCGACCAGCGAAACCCGAAACCCGAAACCCGAAACCCGAAACCGACTGTTAAAGTTGGTTTCGAACTGCGAAACCCGAAACCCGAAACCCGAAACCCGAAACCGACTCTGAAGACTTAACTTCCCCAGGACCGATCGAAACCCGAAACCCGAAACCCGAAACCGACTCTGAAGACTTACCTTCCCCAGGACCGATCGAAACCCGAAACCCGAAACCCGAAACCCGAAACCGACTCTGAAGACTTACAGTAACTTCCCCAGGGCCGATCGAAACCCGAAACCCAAAACCCGAAACCGACAGCGAAAGTGGGTTTCAATCGACGAAACCCGAAACCCGAAACCGACAGCGAAAGTTGGTTTCAAGCGACGAAACCCGAAACCCGAAACCCGAAACCGACAGCGAAAGTTGGTTTCAATCGACGAAACCCGAAACCCGAAACCCGAAACCGACTCGAATCCGACTGTTGGGTGGCTCTCCGGATCGGAACTCAGAGAAATAGTGAGCCCAGTTTGATTTGAACTTCTTCGGAAACCTTTCTGCAACCACCCTGCATTTCCACCCTGCATTGCCTCTGCTTCAGCTATTGCAGCTTCAACCGTCTTGATGCGTTCTTCTTCCTTCACGTGTTGAAAATTGATCACTGCAACACAGGAGTAGAACCAGAGAACAAAATTCAGAGTTCCCCGATCAAGCCTCTTTCATTCTTTGTCGCTCCTGAGCCTCAAAGGAAAGCACATTGTCAAAAGGGTCCTCCTTCTGAGACTGTCAAAAGACCTTCAAAATCATATTAAATTAAATCCAAGAATTATGCTGACAACAGTATCTGATTGATCGCCGACAGTACATATCTAAAAATTATCTAAATATCTAAGCACCAATAATAGGTGCTCAAGTACCTCAAATTGAGGTAGAACCAACAAAGACAGAGAGGCTGACCAACAAAAATTGAGATATGAAATGAACCAACATGGAAGGATCCTTAAATTTGTCATACATCCAGAAGGGTAGAAGCAGAACATCTCCCCGTAGGTGCCTGTATTATAGGATATTATAGGTATATAACCATGAAACCATGTTGCAAGAGTGGATAGCAAGGGTGTAGAGGGGCTCGCAAAGAAAAGAGAAATAGTGAGCCCAGTTTGATTTGAACTTCTTCGGAAACCTTTCTGCAACCACCCTGCAGTGCCACCCTGCATTGCCTCTGCTTCAGCTATTGCAGCTTCAACCGTTTTGCTGCGTTCTTCTTCCTTCACGTGTTGAAAATTGATCACTGCAACACAGGGAGTAATGGTAGCAGAACCAGAAAACAAAATTCAGAGTTCCCCGATCAAGCCTCTTTCATTCTTTGTCGCTCCTGAGCCTCAAAGGAAAGCATATTGTCAAGAAAAACATGGAGGCTGACCAACAGAAAAGGGGAAGGATCCTTAAATTTGTCAGACATCCAGAAGGGTAGAAGCAGAACCTCTCTACGTTGGGGCCTGTATTATGGGTATATCGGCATAACCATAAAACCATGTTGCAGATACAGATAGATAGATAGATAGATAGATAGATAGATAGATAGATAGATAGATAGATAGATAGAGAGATAGAGAGATAGAGAGATAGAGAGATAGAGAGATAGAGAGATAGAGAGATAGAGAGATAGAGAGATAGAGAGATAGAGAGATAGAGAGATAGAGAGATAGAGAGATAGAGAGATAGAGAGATAGAGAGATAGAGAGATAGAGAGATAGAGAGATAGAGAGATAGAGAGATAGAGAGATAGAGAGATAGATAGAGAGATAGAGAGATGAGAGAGATAGAGAGATAGAGAGATAGAGAGATAGAGAGATAGGAGAGATAGAGATAGAGAGATAGAGAGATAGAGAGATAGAGAGATAGAGAGATAGATAGAGAGATAGAGAGATAGAGAGATAGAGAGATAGAGAGATAGAGAGATAGATAGATAGATAGATAGAGAGAGAGAGAGATAGAGAGATAGAGAGATAGAGATAGATAGAGAGATTAGAGAGATGAGAGATAGGAGAGATAGGAGAGAGAGATAGAGTAGAGAGATAGGTAGATAGGTAGATAGGTAGATAGGTAGATAGGTAGATAGGTAGATAGGGAGATAGGTAGATAGGTAGATAGGTAGATAGGTAGATAGGTAGATAGGTAGATAGGTAGATAGGTAGATAGGTAGATAGGTAGATAGGTAGATAGGTAGATAGGTAGATAGGTAGTAGATTAGTAGATTAGTAGATTAGTAGATTAGTAGATTAGTAGATTGGTAGATTGGTAGATTAGTAGATTAGTAGATTAGTAGATTAGTAGACTAGTAGGTTAGTAGATTAGTAGATTAGTAGATTAGTAGATTAGTAGATTAGTGGATTAGTGGATTAGTAGATTAGTAGGTAGATTAGTAGGTAGATAGATAGATAGATTGATAGATTGATTGATAGATAGATTGATGGATTGATGGATTGATGGATTGATAGATTGATAGATTGATAGATTGATAGATTGATAGATAGATAGATAGGTAGGTAGATAGATAGATAGATAGAGAGATAAATATAGGTAGATAGAGATATAGAGAGAGATATAGAGATAGATAGAGAGAGAGAGATAGAGAGATAGAGAGAGAGAGACAGAGAGATAGAGATAGAGATAGATGAGATGAGATGAGGTGCGGTGAGATGAGATAGGATAAGATTAGATTAGATAGATAGATAGATAGGCAGGCAGGTGGACAGATAGACAGCTAGGTTGGTAGATAGATAGATATGACAAGACCAGATACGATACGATAAGACCAGATAAGATAAGATAGGTCTCGATGGGATAAGATAGGATTAGATTAGATTACTGTAGATTTAGCTGGGATGGGATTGGATTGGATTGGACGGACAGATGGATAGATAGAGATATAGCTTAAGACAAAGATTGATTGTTTGAGATATGGAGATAGAGATAGATTCTGATAGATATAAATGATATAAACCTCTGAGTTTCCCCAAAAAGAATCCTCCCAAAACCACTCCATTTCTCCATGACTCGGCCTCCATCCTGGTGATCTCCGCTGCCGCTGCCAGCTGCACCGCCACCAACCGCTCCGGACCATCCAGGCCTTCGCCGCCCTCGGCACCGCGAACCGGCGCAGCGACCTGAGCCTGGGCCGCAACCGGCGCCGCGACCTGAGCGAGTTCGGCGAAGAATCCCTCAAAAAACTGGTGTTTTGGATGTTTTTCTATGGTGAACCTTTGCCAAAACAGCGTGAAAAGTGAGATTTGACCCAGAAAAATGGTGATCTCCCATCTTTTCACTGGGCTGTGGTAAGGATTTGAGATTTAAACAGGAGTGAATCTAAGTTGTCCCTTCATACAGGGAAACTGGGGATGGGTCACGCCACCAATGATTTTCCACGTGAATGGGGGGGATGAACATCTAACGACAGTAAAAATTCGACGTGACAAACTAAGAGTCAGAAGTTTTATTCATATCCATATAGCCATGTAGTTGATGCCTGTTGGAATGCTCAAGAATTGATTCTCTGATTTCACATTTGGTCAAAACGCACATGAGGTGCTTTGAGGCACCGACATGCTCTGCAACTGTGGCAGGATTCTCAAGCTCTACGCGAAGGAATTTATCTGTGCCTGACAGGTGCGAAGCTAACTGCAGTGACCTTCGACTCTGCACGGTCAAACAATCGAGACAAGTTCAATTGCACAAAGGATTTCAAGCTTCTGCAAATCATTTCGTAAATGTGAAAGCTCCAAAATGCCAACCAAGACGTCCATCTTCCCTGGCATCAATACAGTTCAAGTGTGTCACAAAAAATACCTCTGTCCACTCCCATTGCACTGGTTGGTAAATATGTACGGTCTCCGAACATATTGCATTGTCCCCAATAAACCGTTCAGGTTTCTACCGCTCAGTATTTACCCATTAACCATTCTTCATCAACTTTATTTTCCCGAAACCTTTTTTCAGTAAGTGATTTTTTTCTCCCCACAATCACCCATAGGATCCATGTATGGTATATATACTAACATTGGGGGTATATTGATGGTAAATGTTACCATATATAGCATACATGGATCCTATGGGTCAACAAAAAAACACCAGGGCCATTCCACACCTGTGAGGCTCAGCGAGTCGTCGCGGCTTTCGATGAATCGATCCCACTCCAACTCCACGGAACCAAGCCTGAGGAAGTGAGCACCACAAAACCAGGACGTTAAGAAGCAGGATACATAACAAATACTGAAAGCATCATGTTATGTGTTAATGTGTGTATGTGTGTGTGTTATACATCATATAACATACATAGATTTTGTGTATATATAATATATATATACAGTACATACATACATACATACATACATACATACATACATACATAATATGCATGACTATATTGATTTTAGGTGGACCTTCAATGACCAAGGCGCGGAAGGCAACTCTCGCCCTGCATCTTCACCAGTTCGAACTCGAGAATCTGGCCTTCCGCACAACGAAAGGGCCAAACAAAGCAGCGATCAAACCATGATGCGGATGTAGGTAAACAAACCAACATACGCATGTAGCACATATTTATATAAAACTGTATACATATATGTATATATATATATAATTATATATATATATATATGTAATTATATATATATGTAATTATATATATATACATTTATATCTTCATTCTGGTGCAGGCTGAAATCCGCGGCGCCTTCACGCGGCAAGTAGAGAGATAGCACCTCGCCGGGCTGACAGCCATCTGGGACCGATAGCTCCAGCTCAGTGCCCTTCACCTGAGAATTCGCCCCGAAAAACCTGGTAGGCCTGGAGCCCCAGGTTAGGTGAGAGAAAAAAAAATTGGGATTTCTCATGGTTTCTCATGGTTTCTCATGGTTTCTCATGGTTTCTCATGGTTTCTCATGGTTTCTCATGGTTTCTCATGGTTTCATCAATGTTGGATAGACCAAAGATCATTGAAACCATGAGAAACCCCAACATGGATGAAACTTCGATCTTTGGCCTTAGACATCCTTAGACTCTACTAATTTCCGCCATTTCTGAATCCAGTTCTGCATCATCCTAAATATGGTTGGACGAGTTATTAGATTTCACATGAAGTGATCACGTTGTTTTTCTCGAAGGGCTCAAGTGCTGGACATGTAAAAAAGCAGCTTGCTTCCTATGAAGAATCCAGCTGGATTCGTTGTTCCTTGAGTAGCATCCAACAAATGGGCGTCAAAACGGTTCCCAGAAGTTGTCTCGCGTTCTGATCTTGGGCTGAAAATAAAGATCCATAAACAATACGAAAAGCACAGGATTGCCAGTTCAGTACAGAAACCAACAGCGGAGAGCATCGAAATAAACATGACTTCCATGCCCCAACATCTATCACACAATATTCACTGAGAATGCTCGCGACAAAATCTGGAAGATTGCGGCTTCAAGCAAACGAAAAACAAGG
This sequence comes from Cladocopium goreaui, assembly GCA_947184155.2. Classification (NCBI taxonomy): domain Eukaryota; class Dinophyceae; order Suessiales; family Symbiodiniaceae; genus Cladocopium; species Cladocopium goreaui. The sequence goes on from CAMXCT020001503.1 coordinate 90,832, forward strand.
ATCGAAGTGGACGGGGCTTCAGCTCTCTTGTAAGCCGGACATTATTTTGACGTGACCAGTTTACAAATACCAGCACTGAGAGACCAGCGCTGCACTTGGGAATTGCTTGATGTAGGTGTTGGCTCGCTTTGTGCGGAAGATTGAAGAAAACTGTTGAGAAACACAAAGGCTCTAGAAAATTAGAGTAAATACTTTACTATCTTGACTGCCCTTTTAGAACCGGCCCGAAACAATGTAGTCTCAAATAAATCATAGAGGAAATGACAAAATGGGCAGCAAGCAAGAAAAAATCACCACTTTGCCGCCTTGACGACGAACGTGTCCCCGGGGTGGCAATCCTGTAGCACAGTCAATGGTTTTTTCTGCTTGGAAGAGGAAGCATTGTAGCGCATTGTCACAGTTGCCCTGCCTCAGGGATGACAATTTCCAGCGTTTCTTGGCTCTCTGAGAGTCTGGATCTCGCTGTGTGAATGTTGGAGCCTCCCGATGAGGACTCGCTGTAGTACCTGCAGCGTTGCAAACCAGCTAGTCGCTGCCATCAATCCCAGTGGGTGATATATTAAAATATTAATGTATTAAAAACATACAGTATTTATATATATATATACACACCTCGTGAAAACTCTCCGTTCTTTTAATGACACACGCGGCATCTCCAACAAACGGAGCCTGCTCTCGCGGACTTCCGCCAGTTCGGCCCGCAGTTCTTCGAGCTCCGCTCGAAGCTCTTCGAGGCCTTTGGTGCAGTACTGCACTTGTGCCAGTTCTGCACGAACGTCCAGGCCCTCGGCTGCTGGGGAGATGAGCATCAAGAAATCATGATATAGATATCGTTGGTTAATCATATATTGATTGCATTTAAATATGTATGTATTTGTCTATATATATATATGTGTGTGTGTATGTATGTATACATGTATATATATGTATATATATATGTATAGATATATATATATATGTGTGTATGTATATATATATTGATACATATGTACATGTAGGTACATATGTTATGTTATGTGTGATTTTATACTTATGCATCTTGTTAATGTTGTTAATGTTGTTAATGGTGTTGTTGTTGTTGCTGCTGCTACTGTTGTTGTTGTTGTTGTTGATCAAACTTGTTTCATCCAGAAATGGCCATGCTTCGCCAAATATCATGGTACTTTCGCAAAACTTTCACGAACTCCAAGTTTAGTATTCTCGGAACGCCATGTCGGACAACAATGTCTCGTATTTCAGACGTCACCTGCCAGATTATCAGAGATTACCTCATGATAATCTTGCTGACATGCAGTAGCATCACAGAATCCCTTGTTATGCTGATTGGGCTTGTATTTGCCAGCGGAAGGAAAACCGCACTAGCGTTATTGACGTTTTTGCTTTCTCTTGTGTTAGCATATCCCGGGGGTGGGGGGGGGCAATAGCGTTCTATGTTCTTACGTTTTGATCCAATCGAATCCAATAATCTGCAGTTTCACGTGCAACTTGCACCATGCTGAAGTGCTGACGGAAGTGTCCATTCTGATCCGTCATAAAAGTGTTGCCCAAAAGGTAACAATGTAGATTCGGCGAAAGCAAAAAACGCCCTAAATTGGGCGCCCAAATTCACATGTGTTTTTTTTAATGAGCAAATCGCTATGGCGCTGTGGTGAAGTACATATATATATATATATACACACACATTTTGCTGCAAAAACGCTCATTTTGTGAGCGCAAATATCCCCCCGACGGGTTGCATCTGTAGGGCTTGCTCTTGCAAATCCTGTCAATATGCCATATGCAGTTTCACACTCGCCTGCTTGTTCGCGTAACTTTTGCGAAATCTCCACATACAGCACGTTATATGCACAATGATTCATAACATCTAAGAATCTAACCTCACAATTCTCTGAATCAAAAAGCAGAAAAAAACACACCCAAAGGCCAAAGGCATCGAAATGGCCATAATCATATTCCTTTCTAGGTACCCGTATCCAGTATTCGTATCCATGCCATATAGAAATTAAATCTAGAGATACAGACGCGATATTTAGACATGGATACATGACGGAAATTGAAGGCCAAGGACATCCAATGATGACAATTCAATGGGTCTGTCCAAACATGGGCTATATAGCCCACAATTCAATGGGGAAACATGGGGACACTGATGATAACACATGGGATTTGGATGGATTTGGGGTATTCAATGTTTAGAGAAACCAGCACGCTAAGCACCGGGCAGCACTGAGAGGTTTCGCTTTGTCGCATCTAATGCTTTCCTCAGGCACATCGCGCAGTGGCCGCAGGTGAGTCGATGAAAATGTCAAAATGGCCCCAAGACGAGAAGAGCATGGAACACTGATGAACACTGCACATGGCGGCACATGGTGTATGGATCATTGGATCAAATCATATTGGATCATTAATTGGATCATTAAAAAACATCAAAAAACATTTACCCTCTGGTAATTTAACGTAGCTATGGAAAATCACTATTTTTAATGGGAAAATCCACTATAAATGGCCATTTTCAATAGCTATGTTAGTTTACCAGAGGGTAAAAAAATTGAGCAAAGCCGAGCCACCGAGGCCGCCGACGCCCTGGAGCCTTCTTCACTGGGCAAGTCGACATAGATCAGCTCGCCGGGCTGACAGCCATCTGGGACCAACAGTTCCAGCTCAGCGCCCTTCACCTGGAAAACGAAAGCGGAAGCCTAGCCGGCCTAGCCCAAAAAGGCGGAAGAACTACTCGAACCCAACTTTGATCTTCTTGCTTTAGACTCAAAATGAGATGCAAAATGTCTGGATATTTACTGGTTTTTCGATGTTTTTGGCTGAGCCACCCCTTGAAAAAATGACGGAAAATTGCGATCAGCATCGTGATCAGCATCGTAAAGGTGGTTAAGAATAAATAGCAGTTACCACCAGCCAGACAAGTTATCAAATGTCGCATAAAAGTGATGTCCGTGTTTTGTGTCCTCCCCGGGGATTCTGAAGGCGTATCGACCGCAACTTACTTGTGGCGGATTCTTTGAGTAGCATCCAACAGACAGTTTTTTTCCAGCGGTCTCTCGTTCTGATCTGGCGCCTGCAAAAAAAGGCATTGAAAAAGAAAAGATCCAAAACATCCCAAAACAAAATGTGGACCCAAAAACATCCCCTGAGAACGGAGTAGCAAAAGCCAGCACCTTTTTACTGGAAATCTTGGAATAATGCATGGTTAAGCCCTCCCAAATCAATTTAGGATCAGATTTCCTCGCCACCCAACACTTCATGGCTGCATCTCTGATTTGGCAGTCTGACTTATTTCAATGCCTTATTTCAGTGCCTCCGAGACCCCCAAACCCATTCCGTTCGCAATACAATCTCGACCGTAGGCCAGCTGGCTAAACAGCATTGCCAATACGACAGCAGAGAGCACCGGAACAAAAATGGCTTCCATGCCCTGACATCTAACACACAATATTCACTGGGAATGAGCGCGACAAACTCTGAAGGAGTTGTAGTAAACAAAAAAAACAAGGATGGAAGAGCGGCATCAGCTGTGTGACAACTAGACCAGCTCTGCAACCGGGGAATTGTTTGCTGTAGGTGAGGGCTCGCTTCGTAGTGAAGGTGACAAGAAAACATGGTGCAAAAGACGACAAGACATATTGAAGATTGAATCTCTGGCTAATGAAGACGACCCTGTTTGAATCTCCCCAAACAATGCAAGCTCAATAAAATCTCACCCAATTCAGTGGAATGGGCAGCGAAGCAACAAAATATCACGACTTTGTGGCCTCAATGACGAAAATGTCCCCAGGGTAGCAATCCTGCAACACAGTTTTTTTTCTGCTGGGAAGAGGAAGCATTGGAAAGTGAAGTGTCACAGCTGCCCTGCCTCTGGGATGACAATCTCCAGAGTTTCTTGCGTCTCTGATATTGAGGATCTCGCCAAGAGAGATTCTGTTTCATGACTGTCTTCCTCAGGCATGTCCTGCCAGAGAAATGGAACTTGGAGACGAAAAAAGTCCATAGAGAAGCTATATATCACTACTATCATCCACTGAAGTGGTCTCTCCATGTCTCTCCCACCAGCCTTCGCGACCTTTCTCACTCCAGACGCCGGTCGAGAACTGTTTCTCTGCTGCTTGGTCAGTTGTGCAGCTGAGTAGCTCGCACCCTCAGGGGATTGGAACAGTGCACCATCTATGGCTTGAAATTCTCAACCTCCTCAGCTTGAATGGTTCCGTGCTAAAAGAAATCCACTTTTGAAGGTGCAAAGATTGCAAAGGAACCTTCAGAAATGGGTTACCAGGTCACCACCATCCATGAAGACGATGCCATCACGATGCCAAAACCCCGCCTCTCGCATGTCCATGTAAATCAACTCTCCAGGAGAGCAGCCGACAGGAACCACCTGAGACAACAGGGGCGTCCGGAACTTGTTTTGGGCCGGATCCAAAGATTGGTTGGTTGAACCCCCATGGCCCCATGGTTCACTATGTCACTATGATGTATCAAAATCATCCCCATGAAGTCAGGTGCCCCTCAAACGGGATCAACTGGCCACTCACCTTGCTCGACCTTGCTCCAACATTATCAAACATCTGGGCCAAGAACCATTCGAAATTCCGCTGCGTCGACTTCCACGATAAACGCATCTCCTGCATCCAGTCAACAATGAGATTACTGGTTTTCAAACAGCCAGTCAGGGACCCCTGCATCCAACAACCGGTCTTGAAACCTGAATAAATCACCACTCAACCTTGCTCAACCTTGCTGAATTTCATGTTTTTCTCCAACTCCTTCGTAGCAGTCGAGCGGAATCTGAATCTCAATCATGTTGGAGCACTCCGATGTAGTGGACCCGTTCGGAAACCTGCAATCGATGTGGAGCAACTGAGCAACTTCTTTTGGGTCCAATAAACTCATGGGCCATGGGAGGAATGTTGAGTACGCATCCATTTTTGGGCCCATGTTTTTCACCCATGTTTCTGGACACAAACACAACCCATGACATGGGCAGCTGTATTGTCACCTTTCATCCAGCACGTGGATTCATTCGGTGTGTGTTTGAATATATATATAATATAATATAATATAATGTAATATAATATAATATAATATAATATAAGAGAGAGAGGGAGAGAGATATTGAGATATTGAGCACGCGCGCATTTGGAGATCAGGGTCTTGGCACAGGATCCATGAGCAGGACCAAACAAGTGACTGCCTGGCCGGTCTAAATCTCTCAGAGTTCACATGAAAAGTGGCACCAAAAATTGAAACGTGCTACTTCATGTGATCCTCACAGTAATTTAAACAAAAATGACAAAATGATTACATATGTATATTAATTGTCTGACATTTACTCTGCCACACAGAAAAAAATAAGTCTAACACTCCTGACATATATTCTGACATTTATATATTCGGGCATGAATTCTCACGTTCATCCTCACATATGTTCTGAAATGTCGTTTTTTACGGACCTATATTCTGACAATGATCCTGACGGGAGAAAAGACATGTTCTCCAGCAAATTTCCCTGTGACATCTATCCTGACATGCTCTCTGACATATCTATCTTGAAATATGTTCTGACATCTCTATGACTGGCGCATTTTCTGACCGTCTCTGACATATATTCTGACATGTCATATATGTCATACCAATCCAGCAGACAGCTGGACTGGCGTAGCGAACCTGGGACCTGGCGCGCCACAAGCTATCCACTCAATTGGTAAGGCACGATTCTAGGCACAGATCCTAGAGCTCTGTCTGGGTGGTTTGGTGTGTTTTTAAATCATGTCATTTAAAAAGAAAAACTGCAAAACTGTGTTGTCCCGATTGTTCCCTGCCAGTGATTTGCTACCACTCATCCAGTCAACGGGTCAACGGTGGCACCTGCCATCATCTTCAAGTCGCTTCCGTTCTCCGAACACCGATTCCTTGAGGCCACTCTCCCGGACTTCCTTCAGTTCGGCCCGCACACGCTCCAGCTCTGCCCGCAGCTCTTCCAGGCCCTTGGTGGAGAACTGGACTTGTTCCAGCTCCGCACGAACCTCTTCAAGGCTCTTGGTGAACTGCGCTTGTTCCAGCTCGGAGCGAACCCCTTCGACGCCCTTGGTGCAGAACTGGGGTATGTAATGAACAGCGAGAGATTATGACAACGATATAACTGGCAATACAGACGTTATAAGTTATACGTGCCGTGCATGGGTGCGTAATGAACATCCAATGATAACAGTTCTGATAACATCTGTTCCAAGTTGATGTTATCATAACTTAGGATTCAATGTTCTCGTGACTTTTCTCATGACTTCATCCCGACGCTAAGCATCGGGCAGTCACAGGAGGTGAGAGTCCTTTCGATGGCAGCTGCAAGGACATGAGGTCACCAGCTCCATAGCCTTCCTTAGATGGCAGGTGAGCTCAATGCCAGGCTGAAGCCTTGGGGAAACCCATGAAACTGGGCAACATGGGGCAACCTATGGGGCAACCTATGGCGACTCCATGGGATTCCATGCAAATCGCTCGCCGAGAAACGGGCACTGGCACCTCAAATTCCTCCCCATCGATGATCACCACAAAGGTTTGCCCAGCATGAACACCACTTGGAACACGAACATCTGCCAGGCCAGGTCCAGTGTCACTCAAGGGATCGGTCGAGAATGATGGCGCGTCATAAGGCAATGCTGCAGGGGACTTCTCCGGAACCACAAGTTTGCCTGTGGTCCGCTTGGCCGGGACCTTCAAGTAGATCAAGTCGCCGGATTGGCAGGTGGATGGGACCAAAATTTCATACTCAACACCATTGATTTCAGTAAAAAACGTTTCGCCTGGGATACATATTTCGGCAACTTGCACATAAACTAAATCTCCATCTGTGGCCGCAGAATCGACCTCAGAGGTGTTTGTGTCCTTCCTTTCAGACGTGGCACTTTGTTTGGCCACTGTGAAGACCTTTTGGCCTTCCCCCGGAGCTTTGCCAACATCCGTGGCCACGCTATCAATCTTCCTTTCAGACTTGTCACTGTCTTTGGAAGGCCTCAGAACCTTTGAGCCTTCCACTGGATCTCTGCAAAAATCCATTGCCACCATTTCACCTGGCGCCGATCCTTCAGGTGCCACCACTTCATATTCCATGTCATCCACCACCACAAAGAATTTCTCGCCGGGATACACCCCGTCCGGCACCTGGACATGTACCGACGTCCGTGACGTATGGGATCCCGAGGACCTCCTGGAGCTGGGCTGCGACCGCGAGGCCGAGGGCAACCTGCTCGGGTGCATTTCCATCTCCACCAGCGCGCCGACATCGATGGGGACACCACTGGGGCCACTCACACGACTCAAAGTGCCAAGGTTAGGGCCATCGGCACTTAACGCAAGGATCTCCTCCATGCTGGCGCCAACAACGTTGCCTCGGAAACCAAGAAAAATGGAAGGTGGGCTGGTCATTCATGTCATGTTTTCCCAAAAACTGAGTGGTCCTCCCCCACCATTCGATGCCCTCATTCAATCCAGCAGTTGGGACCTGCTCCCGGTCCATTTTTTCATCCCAGCGGCCTCTGCCTCCTTCAACTTCTTCAACTTCTTCAACTTCTTCAACTTCTTGTTCCTGTAGAAGTTGTGTCGATTTTCTTTGGCTTACAGTGTATGTTTTTCTTCGGTGCGAACCTTGCGCTTATCTCCTTGATAAAAGAAAATTAGGTGAGAAACTTCATGCTCCGGAAAGTTGAGAAATGCATAGAAAGAGTCATCAAGAGTGAAGAAGAGAAAAGCATAATACAGAAGCATAGGGTACAGAAGAAAAGAGAAGAGTAGAGGGGAGCAGAGAAGAGAAGAGCAGAGAAGAGTAGAGAAGAGAAAGAGTTGTGACAAGAGAACTGTTTTGCTGTTAACTTTCATTTTTCAATCAGGCCTTGCACAAAATCTTTGCCTTTAGATGTTCGACCTTCATGCTTGAACGAAGTCTTGAACGAAAGCTTCGCTTTCACATCTTCAACTTCATTTTGTGAGGAGCTCTCGCACAAAACGCATTGTGGGCAAATAGCCCGGTCTTGGGTCATGGTCTAACTATTCTCAGATCAGTCACGCAGAGGAATTATGTTTTTCAAGGCAGTTTTGCGCTGTTTTCTTGTGCGCGTTTTGCAATCCACCGGAGGGTTGCTTACCGTGTCGGCTCCTGCTATGGTGTTTTCCATCGGGTGCCCAGCACCGTCGAATGCAGTCGATCGTTGGGTCAATGCTGCTATTTGGTGAGAAAAGCTCCAACTTTGGCGCTTTGCATGAGTTTCCATGTAAAATTCCGCTTAAACATCTTCAAAAAGGTACTTTTTTCTGCTTGATGGTGTTTAAGCATCCTCTGGTTGCTTAGGGCAGTTGACTCGCTGCGATAAGGTGCTTTTCGTCATGTTTCTGCGGGCTGGTGCTATCTCGTTTTGCGATCTGGTGGCTGCTAGCGCTGTCGAAGTGCTGGAGGGTGTCTGAAATGTCAGGAGAAAGGGGTGACAAGAGATAGAACTGTCAGAAGAAGGAGTTGTGAAGAGAAAGAGGTGTCATGAGAAAGAAATGTTACAATGTAGGAAAAGAAACGTAAAGAGAAAGACATCTGAAGAGAAAGATATTTCAAGAGAAAGAGCTGTCAAGAGAAAGAGCTGTCAAGAGAAATTTGTGAAGAGAAAGCTTTCTCTTGAGCACAAGTGTTCTGACAAGTATTCTATATTCTGTAGACACATCCTTTCGTTTGCCCTAGAGGTCGTTACCTCCTGATCCGCCACCAGCTGGGTCTCTGGCCGACCCTACTTGAACGATCGAGCTGCAACACGAACTTCAGCATTTCAGGAAAAAAAGCTTCCTCTTGTGAACACAGCGATGAAATGTCACAGTTGCCCTGCCTCAGGGATGACAATCTCCGCTGTTGCTTGCGTCTCTGATATTGAGGATCTAGCCAACAGAGCTTCGGTCTCATGTTCTTCCTCAGGCAGAATGTCCTGCCAGCGAAATTCTGCAAGTTTTACAGTTTTTCGTCGGAAGCAACCTGCATTGAACCTCCAAATTCTCAACTTGAATTTGAAAATAAGCAAGAGGCCGGATGTGGCCGGAGAGCTATCATCCACCTGCCTTCGCGACCTTTCTCACTCCAGACGCCGGTCGAGACCCGCTTCTCTGCTTCGTGGTCAGATCTCCAGCTGGATAGCCAGCACCCTGAGGAGATTGGATGGTGACTGTCAGTCCAAAAAAATCACCAGGTCACTTGTGCTGAAATGTCAAACTGTCAAACTCTCTGCGCCACTTCAAATAGCGCTCAATGTGACACGTTGTCAATTGTGGCAAGAAAATATCAACCTTCCAAAGTTCAACTGTTGTGTGCCAAGAAATTGCCAAGTTTCAAAGCAAAGGAACCCTCAGAAATGGGTTGCCAACCATTATCCATGTAGACCACGATGCTATCCCCGCCTCGCGCATGTCCATGTAAATCACCTCTCCGGGAGAGCAGCCAGCAGGAACCACCTGAGAAGACACCACGGGCAGTGTCAGGGACTGTCGTGAGCTGTTGTGAGCTGGTTTTGTCGGGTCTACTGGTTGATAGGAATCCTCATAGTGCACTATGGATGATGTATCAAAATCATCTCCATGAAGTCTGGTAGAGCCATCAGCATCAATCGAACAAGATCAATTGGCCACCCTTACTCCTGGCCTATCAAATGTCTGAGCCAAGAACCATTCGAAATTCCGCTTCGTCGACTTCCACGACAAACGCGTCTCCTGCATCTGCGGGGAAACTCTTTCATCAACAATGAGAGATAAGGTTTTCAAACAGCCAGAATCAGGAGCCCCCTGTCCTTTGCAGTAAAACTCGTGAAACACATATTCGCATCCCCACTTTGACTTAAGCACCCTTTTTCACCTGGGTGAAGTTTGAGTTGTTTAATCTTTTTCCACTCCTGCGTAGCAGTCGAGCGGAATCTGGATTTGAATGAAGTTGGAGTCTCCCGATGATTTGGACTCGTGGAGAAACCTGCAGCGTTCAGGGTAAGCTGCAGCAAGCCAATCAATGCATATCCATGTCCTGATTTCGGCCACCATGTTGGTGTTGAGTACCATTGGGGTCAAATGGGCTCATTGGGAAATGGATTCATTCGGCATTTGTGGTCAACTGATAGGTTGTCATTTCTGTGTGAAGAAGAGAGGGCAGAATACATGACCATGATCAAACAAACAGGAATGATGCCAATGCACAAGGCAACTTGAGTTCTCGCAATTCATCATCGCACTGCATGTCTGAATCTCTCCTGGGTCAAAAAATAGGTGGTTTGTTTTGGTATCATTCTGTCAATTCCCGGGGGCACTTTTATCCCTATCAGAGATGTCTGGAGATATCCAGAGGCACCTGTTATCATCCTCAAATCGCTCCTCAAATCGCTGGCTGTCTCGGCTGAGCCCCGATTGATTGAAGCGACTCTCCCGGACTTCCTTCAGTTCGGCCCGCACTTGTTCCAGCTCTGCACGAACCTCTTCCAAGCCCTTGGTGACAGAACTGGACCAGAAAGGATCCAGGAGATGACCGGCAATGTATATATATATGTGTGTATGTACTATACATATACATTATACATATGTTTACATGTGTTAAATATTATACATTACAAATGTTATATTACAAATTACATATTACACCTTACATATCACATATGGTACGTGGTACATATTAGATTATATGTATATTGAATATGATATAGTACATATGATACGTTAGGTCTGATATTATATCATACGTTACATATATATATACCAGTGTATGTATGTGTATATATATATATATTATATATATCAGCAAAAGGACGTTCAATTGTGCCTAAATAGATGAATCGATGCGACCCTTATAAACAATGTTTTCCCTAGGTAAGGAGACACTCAAGGAAAATCGATACGACTAAACCACTTGACTGTAGAGTAGAGGGAGTATAGAGTCTAGAGAGAGAGAGAGAGATTGATTTAGATTTAGATGCAGTGATAGTGATAGAGACATGGTGATAGTGACATAATATGTATATATATATATATACAGAAAAGAAATCAAGATATAGACATAGATATGATGTGTATACGGTATATACAGTAAAATGCAAGTTTCTCTACCAGATAGAAGTAGAAGACCTGAATGAATGTGAAGGATCCCCAATTTGAGTGGGAATGGGAGGAATATCATGGAAATTCAAAGGAAGGTAAAGGACATCTGATAACTTTGATAACATCTGTTCTAAGTTGATGTTATCATGACTTAGGAACCTTAGGATTCCTTTCGATTCTCATGACTTCATTGAGTTCATCCCGAGGACACTAAGCATCGGGCAGCGGCAGTCACAGGATCTGGTGAGATTCCTTTCGATGGCAGCTGCAAGGACATGAGGTCACCAGCTCCATAGCCTTCCTCAGATGGCACGTCATGGCACGTCAGCTCAAAACCGCCGACTTGCGAAAACCCCATGGAATCCTCCAAACTTTGCCAAATGGTGTATCAGTGTATGTGTCTGTATGAAAATATTGATCTCTGAAAAGGAACTTCGCTTCATCAAAAAGCCGAGAAGCTGGTACTGGCACCTCGAATTCAACCCCATCGATGATCACCACAAAGGTTTGCCCCGCATGAACACCAGTGGGAACACGAATATCTGCTAAATGGTCAGATCTAGAAGTGTCGCTAAAGGGATCGCTCAAAGCCGTGAAGATTGATGGCGCGTCATAGGGCAACGCTGCCGGGGAGTTCTCCGGAACCACAAATTTGCCCATGGTTCGCTTGGCTGGCACTTCCAAGTAGATTAAGTCGCCGGATTGGCAGGTGGATGGGACCAAAATCTCATACTCAAAACCATTGACATCCGTAAAAAACGTTTCACCTGGGCCAGATCCGTCGGGAATTTGCACATAAACTAGACTTCCATCTGTAGCCACCGACTCTGGCTCAGAGGTGTTCGTGCCCTTCCTTCTAGACTTGCCACTTTCTCTGGAAGCTGTCAAAGCCTTTTGGCTCTCCACTGGATCTTTGTACACATCCATGGCCACCATTTCACCGGGAGACGAGCCTTCAGGTGCCCAGACTTCATATTCCATGTCATCCACTACCACAAAGAATTTCTCACCGGGCTTCACTCCGTCAGGCACCTGGACATGCACCGACTGATGGGATCGCGAGGATCTGGAAGATAATCGCGACGGCCGCGAGGCCATGGACGGCGATCTGCTCGGCTGCCTTTCCATCTCCGTGGGCCCGTCTGGCCTGGCGATCAAGGCCTCCTCAGTGAGGCTTTCAGTGAGGCTTGCGTCAACTTCAACGTTGCCTCAGGCGCGGAAGCCATGCATGCCATGCCATTCATGCCATGATTTCACAAGATTTCACCCAAGAATTGAGTGCCCCAATCACATCCAATCACCTCCAGCAAGTCATGAACATCCCAGCGGCCTCTGCCTTCAACTTCCGGCGCCTGCAGAAACTGTGTCGCTTTGCTGCATGCTTCGTGCAGATATCTTCCACATCACATGGTGTTCAAAACGGAATGTTGGCTCTTGTGTCTTCTATTGTTTCGATACCAGAAACGCTGTGCTTCTCTCACTTGTATATGCAATATACTATATATATATTATCATATAAGAATATATAAGAATCATGCATACAGCATATCACATATCTATATATATACATGGAATGCACATCAAAGGTTTGGAAGTAATACCAGGGTATGTTATTCCAGCTCTTCTTGTTGAGTCTCTTGTTCTACTCGAACTATCGATCTGCAACGCGAACCGTCAGCATTTCGGTAAACAGCTTCCTCTTGTGCACACGACAATTAAATATCACAGTGGCCATTTCTGATAATGAGGATCTAGCCAACAGAGCTTCGGTCTCATGTTCTTCCTCAGGCAGAATGTCCTGCCAGAGAAATTCTGCAAGTTTTTACAGTTTTTCCTCGGAAGCAACCTGCATTGAGCCTCCAAATTCTCAACTTGAATTTGAAAATAAGCAAGAGGCCGGATGTGGCCGGAGAGCTATCATCCACCTGAATGGTCTCTCCCGCCTTCGCGACCTTTCTCACTCCAGACGCCGGTCGAGACCCGCTTCTCTGCTTCGTGGTCAGATCTCCAGCTGGATAGCCAGCACCCTGAGGAGATTGGATGGTGGCTGTCAGTCCAAAAAATTCACCAGGTCACTTGTGCTGAAATGTCAAACTGTCAAACTCTCTGCGCCACTTCAAATAGCGCTCAATGTGACACGTTGTCAATTGTGGCAAGAAAATATCAACCTTCCAAAGTTCAACTGTTTTGTGCCAAGAAATTGCCAAGTTTCAAGAAGCAAAGGAACCCTCAGAAATGGGTTGCCAACCATCCATGTAGACACGATGCTATCCCCGCCTCGCGCATGTCCATGTAAATCACCTCTCCGGGAGAGCAGCCAGCAGGAACCACCTGAGAAAACACCAGGGGCAGTGTCAGGCACTGTCGTGAGCTGTTGTGAGCTGGTTCTGTCGGGTCTACTGGTTGATAGGAATCCTCATAGTGCACTATGGCTGACGTATCAAAATCATCCATGAAGTCTGGTAGAGCCATCAGCATCAAGCGAACAGGATGAATTGGCCACCAATCACTTACTCCAGGGCTATCAGATGTCTGAGCCAAGAACCATTTGAAATACCGCATCGTCGACTTCCACGACAAACGCGTCTCCTGCATCTAGGGAAAACTCTTTCGTCAACGCTGAGATGACAACCATCACCTAAACCATCTAAATCAAGAAGGAAGAAATCCGTTTTTTGATTGTCTGCCGCTCCTTCGTAGCAGTCGGGCGGAATCTGGATTTGAATGAAGTTGGAGTCTCCAGATGATTTGGACATGTTGTGAAACCTGCAGCATTCCAGGCAAGCCAATCAATGCATATCAATGCCATGTCCTGATGTCAAATAGTCCACAAAAGTCGTCATGTTGAGTGCAAACGCATCAGGCCATAGGTCCCGGAACAGAGTCCATGAATGTCCATGACAAGGATCAAACAAACAGGGATCATAGAAATGCGCAAGGCAACTTGAGATTGCGATGCGGAGTTTTCGCAATTCACCATCGCATTGCTAGTCTGAATCTTTCCAAGTTCAAGCTAAAAGTGACACAGTAAAAAGGCACATACAAGGTGGTTCAGATGGTTCATGTTGGGGTCATTCTGATCATTCTGTCATTTTGCAGGAGACTATTACAGTACTCTGGTGGATTGCCACCACTCATCCCGAGTCGGCGGCACCTGCCATCATCACGCCAGCTTTCTCGGCTTTCTCTGAGAGCTTCCTGATGCGACTTGGTGGGACTTCCTTCAAGCGTTATTCCATGGGTGGGTGAAAGGGATTCCCCCAATATACGTAGTAGTATAACCCTTATAATATCAACCAACAGGGTTTTTTGTACCTAGAATTGTGTGAAATATATAAATAGTTATAAATATATATTCAAAAATCACGTGTTTTGGTCCACCTCTAGTTGTAGGGTGATGCACATGCTGAAACAGTCTCACACACCATCACTACTTCAGAAGCTCCACAGCCTCAGCGGATTCCGTCATGACCTGAACTGAAACAAGGACTGCATCCGAAACAATGTCGAAACAGCACAGAACATCATGAGCTGCATCCAGAAAAACATCCAGCTTCCCAGCTAAGAACTTCAGCCTGTGTAAATTGCCCTCACAATTGCTGCCATGGGAAGGCGCATCTGGGGTTGCAGTCATTTTTTTTCAATTTCCGTGGAGATGTCTGGAGAAGTGGTCTGGAGATGTCTAGAGTAGTTGCTTCATTGAAACAAACATCTCCAGCGTTTTTTGATCGGCAGGATTCTGCAGCCAAGAAATCTTTGCTGATTGGTCAAAGGCAGAGTCTCTTGACTCGTCTAAACATATAGGGAGCAAAAGGCTCCCTGTGAATTTAAATGTCTGAGCCCAAAAGCAGCAGCCAGGTTCAGCAAATCTTTGAGCTAAAATGTCAACACAACTACCGAACACCTCGGATCAAGCTGCAAAATGCATTAATACTCCACGCGATTTTCCATGGCTGCGTGCAGGCGATACCTGAAGTCAAAAAACGCCACAGGTTGTCTAAAGTGGCTCAAAATTTGGTTTCCAGGTAATTGTTGAAGAAAAAAAACACCTAAAATTGGAGTTCCCTGGATCTCGGATCTTGTCCCATACCCAAATGGTCACATGAGCACTGTTCAAACCCCTCTGTCATTCCAATCAATCTTGGTTAAGAACGGGATTCACGCTTCATGGATGATAATCACCAGATATCACCAGTATAGAAAAAGATCCTCGTTTTGTTCAAGCAATATGGGTATGGGTCAATACCTATAGATACATTTTTAGTGGGATGAACATCCATAAATCCCAGCTATTTTGATGTGAACTACAGGGGTAGAAGGTTTTGACACACTGCCATATGTTTAGCAGCCACTGCTCACAATGTTTCTGAGTCCACAACATGTCGTTCTCCTCCACCCGGTGTGTCACCAAGGGCTCTTCGTCCAAAACCTCGGAGGCCCAACACAAACACCGGGACTGCATGAGAAAATTCCACAAGAAAAATTGATGGGGCTTGGAAAATCTTGGAAACATATTGAATTCTGAAATGATCCAAATAGATCAAATAGATCCAGCTTTTTCTCAAGAGATTTCTGATTTATCTCCCTGCAATGTCTCCCCACCCTCTTCTCTTGGCCAGGATGGAAGTCGTAGATCATATGGCCAAGCCTGCACAAGCACTTAGCAGTCTCAAGTTGTGTCCACTCAAAACGGCTTCAGGTTTACAACGGGCTAAATGATGCCACATCTATTCTGGATAAGGATTTGTCCAAAAATGGATAATACCCCAAAATGATTGAAATTAGGGAAAATGATAAATCATGAGATTTGGGGACCCTATTTTCAGATAAAGCCACAGCTCCTTCTTGCCCCGATTGCTACATCCCATTAGACAAGCATCTGCACAGGCTGGATCTTCACCAATCGAAAGCAGGCTCCAAGCAGCATGTCCTCAACATGCCAACGTTCAATGCTTTGCACCAAGAAATGAGGGCCTGTAATTTTTCAGAACAAAAAACAGCACCTGGAGAACTATGAGAACTATTGAGAACTCACAGGACCGAACAAAGCTGGATCAGCTCCTCAATGGCTTCCAAGCGGGACAGTAGCAAAAGCTCCATGCCTGTGCCGCAGATCTGCGATTTTTCACTGACGCCAGGCATCCGATCTCTCAGCATGGCACATTTCTTGAGGCCAGGCACCACGGCTTTCAAGGCTTCCTACGAGAAGTCTGCACTGAAAATTTTCCAAAACACTTCAAAAATCAGCCGAGAGCATCAGAGAGCTACATAGACTGAGACTGAGATCAATCTGTACCTTCTCATTGTTTTTCGCATCTGGGACCCCTGCCCGGCTGATGACGTATCCAATTCCATGAGCGAAGGTGTTCCATGCCTCATAACCTTAAGTTCTTCAACTAAGCAAAAGGCCCTGGGTGCAGTTCTGAATTGCTGAGTCCATGACTGGGGCCATGAGAGAACGTCACAGTACCGGCATAGATCTCGCAGTGCTGAATTTAACAGATGATGATGCAACTGGTACGTGGTAGGTATCATACACCTATCATTGAGGATTGGTGGACAGCACCGGGGTAAATTATACATTTAAAAAAAAGAAAAAAGGTATAACTTTGCGTGACATGTTCTAACATGCTCTAACATGTTCTAACATGTTCTAGTGTAACATGCTTTGTCTAGTATATAATGGATGATTGTGAATGTATATATAGTATACATACCAGCAGTTCAAAATGTGGTAGACCATGGTACAACTCGCTACAACTGGTCGCCGCCTTTTGGGAGGCATTCAACATGCGCAGCGTCGTTCGAAGCTTTGGAACGTCCACGTAGGCGTCCATGTCTGCCTTGGAGATGGCCACGGGTTGGGCTGGCAGGGCAATTCCTTCAACTTAAGAACCTTATCTGAGATTTCATCAGAATATAATTGATGGATATTCATGGTCTAGTATCATCATTGCAATAGTTGTTAGGTGGATCACGATATTGTATTTGGGCTACTGTATGGGTATTATGAATCTGACTACCCGGCAGTGCTGGGCTGGAAAATCCGTCTATAGCTATGTAGATGATGCTCGCAGCTATAAACCGTAAACCTCCATGGCTACTTCGATGATTTCCCTGCCGCTAAAGCTCTGAGCTTAAAACCTTCATCCAAAAGTCACAGGAAGTGGCATGGTGGGTGGCCAACGTCAGCCACATGTAGATAAAGCGTAGCCTGGTTTTTTGACACCATTGAGACACCATGGCACCATGGTCAGCGGCGTTTACGCGTGTCACAGAAAGCCACCGTCACATACCGTCACCGTCCCCAAAAACTCACCAGGTTATCAAATCATGCCCAAATGGGAGTTGCTTATGGGTTTTATGGCATTGGGGTCTAATATGACCATATAGACTATAGAATACTATAGAATACTATAGCTACTTTTTTGGATACCTTCCAACAGCGGCACGTTTGAAACGGCAGTGGCAGTGGCTTCTTTTTGACTGCTGTGAATTCGATGCAAGAAACCAAGCGGAAGTACCCTGGTGATATCACGCTCGCCAAGTACCGGGCGCATTGAACTTTGGGTGTCGCACATCAAGATCTCCTTGAAGGGATAGCGTTGCATCCTGCAACTGGCCATCCCGTTTTTCTTTGGAATCACCCTACTGAGTCACTACTGACTCGTCTTTGAAGCACGGAAATCACAGAACGGAGTGCGTAATAAATGCCTTCCAACTTCCAAGTAGTGGATGCCGGCTGTACAACAAAGCCACGACTCGACCTTCGGACGCCAAGATCATACACAAGTCACACGGCTTGAGGATCGAAATTGCTAAATGAAACCAGGAAATCTCAAAAAATCACAGCAAAAAAACTAAGGAGGTAATTTCTACGTACGATCTTAACTTGGGAATTCTTGGAAAACAGCTTCTGCTGAACGACAGAGGTCACAATAGCAGTCCCCTCTGAGAGGTCACAAACTCCTCATACTGAAGGCAAGACCAGATGGCTTTCCTTCACTCGGAAGGTATGGCCTGAAAGCCATGGAAAGCTTCCAGGACGATAGCAGCAGAGTGTCAACAAAAACCTTTAAAAAAAAATGTTCTGGCGGGAATTCAATCAACATCCAGGGCCAAAAAAAATCATCAGCTTCGTACTTAAATTTCAAAGATCTTAAAATCTGTGCAGAATTTAATTGGTTGCAGGTTCTTTAATGCTGACTCATACCCCTCCCTACTCATCGTGGCGTTTCTTGTGACATCTGCCACACCTCGCCCAGGTGTCGACTGCAGCAACAGCACGATCAACCTCAGCCCATGTCATGGTTGGGTGTTTGGGAAATGGATCAAAACCAGGATAGTTATCCATCCCAAAAAAGTTCCGGAACTAATTGTCGTAATTGGGATATAACATCATATGAATATATATATATATATAATTATGTATATATATATAATTATATATATATATGAATACTGTATAAGTGAATAACAACCCAAGTTTGGGAGATAATTTGGCATAGTTTGATGTAATTTGTTATGTATTTGGTATTGACCCATCCCCAGCTTCAGCAAACTCGCACCTGCTTTGGGGTGGAATTGGTGGCAGGCATCAAGATGCACAGCTCCTTTCGCAAGCCGCGCAAGTGCTTCGCAGCAGCCCCTCAGCTATGCAGGGCTATGGCCATGGGTCACAATGGGGCCATAATGGGCCATAGGCAACCCATCTTTCCATCTGCCAAAAAAACTCACTGCCACGAAAAGATGTGAAAAATATTGTTCAATCCAACTGCCACGGAAAGGCCGGCAATACATGGCAATACATTGCAATACATTGCAATAATCATTGCACTTGCAATACCTTCAACCCCTTCTTGGTCTTGAACCTTCCGGCCGCGATGGCCTTCGAAGCTCCTGCTTTAGGACAGAGAGACCTCAAGCAACGATCCACTTATCGTTGGGAACGGTCTCTGCAGCTGATTGGAACCATGGTGAACATGAATATCATATTGAATCACCATGAAAAGGAACGAAACCTGATATCATCTCTATTGATATCCTCTCCTATGAGCACAATGAAGAACACCTTGACTTATGAGGTCTCTGCTCAATGCACAGACTTCCATATCTTCCATGACAATTTGCATCATTTTGCATCCAAGTCGCCAATTTCTGGTGAGTCACCCAGCGCAAGCTGTAGTGGGCATCTGGGGGAATGCTTTCAGTGCTGGCGAAGACTTAAAAATGTCGCAAGGATTTTTCAGAACCACACCTTGCTATAGCTCTCGCCACACGGAAGCTCCTCAAGGCTTCATGGTTTCTTCAAAGAAGCCTTGCAACATTGCCATTTTTTCCAAGGAAATCCATGCTCAGATCAGAACCACGGAGGTGCCAGAGCTTCTGGGTCAGCCAAACTGCGGACGAAGCAGCCCACCTCTTTGGGATCTTTGGGATCTTTGGGATCTTTGGGATCTTTGGGATCTTTGGGATCTGGGAATATGATGGATTATCAATGGACTATCAATGAGATCACTGGAATCAATGGATTATGAGTGGAATATGTTTTGGGGCATTGATGGAATATAAATGGGATATTGATGGGATACTCATGGGAGTGTACTAAAATGTACTCAGAAGTAATATGACAGACAATCACTAAATGTCAACTCCGGATGAATCACCCCCTGTTGGATTTGGGGAAATGCCCCCTTTTCACTAGCAGATGATCACAATTTAAGGCACCCTGATGAATCAACCTCGATTGATTCACCCAGGGTTGAATCAATGTCTGGCCATCGGCCTCGGCCCGCAGTGAATTTCGTCCACCCTGTCGACTCAACGGGTGATGCAGTCAAAACAACCACAGGATGACCAGTCAGGATCATGATACTGGTTCATAGCGATGTTTCATGGAGGATGATACACTGGCTCCAATGATCCCCAATAAACCAGGATCATTTTCAACCTGGTCAAGCTCAAAATCTCACCTTGGAAGAAAATGGAATCCAACTTAGAAATGACCTTCACAACAGCTTTTGACCCCCAGCCTTCTCCAAGGGGCTCTCAATTTGAACACGTCGATGAATCTGGTGACAGCTTTGTCGAATGCTAAAATATGGGAAGATTAACCAACAAATCTGGGATATCATCAAAACATTACCAACAAATGCTCAAAACTGTTGGGTACCCTGGAAGCGGAAGCTCCGCCATGTTGGCATTTGTTTTTGTCCAAAAGGAGTCAAAAAAAATCGGGACTTCCCAGAAAGCCAAGCAGTGAATCATTCGCGTCACGCGCGCCTCTTGTAAAGCTGCAGCTGAATTCGCGGCGGCGCTCAAGATACAATGCCCAGATGGGTGTAGTCCTTGGTGACGAGTCTAACAGTCTAAGTTGTCGTCATCGAATACCTTTTAAAGTTGATGGTTTATTATGTTTATAGCCCAAAATCGGATAGAAAAGTAGAATATGTAGAATCATCTGTAGAATCCTACTTCTCTTAAATTACTCTTCTATCTTTTTGATTCTTTTTGGGGTTACAGTATGAACCAAAATCTGTGGGCCCCTGAGGTCTCTACTGCGAAGCCGAAACAGTGGATGACTATCCCTGGCGCAGCACAGTGTAGTCATGGCTCTGCATGGTCTTGCAAAAACCACAGGGTTTTTAGTGCCAGTTCTTCCAGATCACCGTCCAATGCATCAAAAAAGATACCTCGTATCATCTCGTATCATCATGCATTTCGAATATGTTTACATCAGTGTAGTATGTGTAGTGTATGTTACATCGTGATGGAAATTACCGGGCCAAGATAACGCTGACTGGAGCCTCCAATGCATATCGGTTTTACGCTGTCCACAACTTGATGAAAAGCACATGGCCCTGGGTGCCCTGGTGCCTCCCCGCAGGCAGTGAATACGTGAGCACCTCTTGCACGGGGTCACCCAATCTTTGTGACCTCACTACGGGCACAGTCGGAAAGGCGCTGGCACAGAAGGACTGCTGGCAACTCACCTGAGATTTTCTGATTAACCCGGCACAACGGTCTTCTCATTATACAAATGGTGTTTTCTTGCAGAAGCAAATGGCGCCTCAACCGCAAATGCCACCATAGACATAGCGAGGCGTAAAAGCCTCTGTTGAAAGCCAAAACAAGGGAGGTGGAACTTCAGCCCCTTCCAACCCCTTCCAACCTGAGGGCCACTTCCAGCCAAATCCTGGGATGCCATCAGCTGAAGAGTTTCAGACTTTGGCGAAACAGGGCTTCGTTCGAAACAGCTCCGCGTTTGTTTCCCACTTCGACTTGTTAGCAGTCCTTGGGCATCTTTGCTGCCCGTAAATTCTTTACCACACTTCTCAACCTAAGCTCCAACAGCTCACTGCTCAAACGGGCCGGTTACAGCTGCAGCTGGTTGCCTAGTTCTCCGCTGAGCCCTGGACCCAACCAGATGAGTGCAACTGGATCAACAGTCGTCGACCTCGGAATGCATCATTTCTATTGACGTCAAGCTGCATTGATCTGACGAATTACCAGCACAAAGAGAAAACTGTAAACTGGGGCCCTCCACTGATGATGTATCCAGTTGACTCGTCAGCAATGCCAACCTCTTCATTCCGAATGCATAGAATAAAAGCACAACATATTGCTGTGGCTCTCAAACAATTGACCCAAAGAATTGGACACTCGTACCACACCACGTTGACCACTGCGGCCGAGGGCGGGACACGGGCCTCCCCTATCGCAGCACTCAAAGCGTAGTACCTCCAATGTCTTGAGACTCGGATTGCAACCAACAACGAAACAGCAGGACAAAATGTCCAGTAGAGAGCCATGCCCAAAAGCTACTGCATTGCATTATCTAGTGTAACAAAAACGGTCTGCACCCAAATACACAAACATCTCTGACTGCGGTGTCCGAAAGTAAATCCAAAAGATGGATTCTGTGCAGAGAAGGCAAGGCAATGGAAACGAAACACGACATATCAGTGGAGCACTCCGGGTGCAAACCTGAATCGAACCGCCAATTCTACACCAATCAAAGTTTCCAGATCTCTATTGCCACAGCGGAAGAATCCTGCCTTCTAGGCATCCCAGTCTCGCAGCAACACGTGGAACGTTGACGTAACTCCTCTAGTGTTTCCAACAAAACTTGAGATGTTGAGGCAACCTATGCCGCCCCTCTCTTCCAAGGAATGATCACAGGATCACAGCCCAGTCCTCCCATCCACGTGCATAAGCCAGTAGCACCGGTCCAAAGGATCATCAGAGTGCCTCAAAAATTGGTGAAAAAAACAGTTTCTTACAATGCTGATCTTTCAAACCTGCTCAAGTTATCTCGAGTTCGAAAACGAATTCCCTGTCCTCGACGCATTCTTCTCTGTTAGCCTTCAAGCAGTGTCGAAAGCTGTTGAAAGCAATTCCCTGAACAAAGCCAATTCTTAGCATGCAATCTAAGCAAGGCTCTGGGGCGAGTGTGTCTCTGAAAGTTTCACTAGCGCACATTGCAGCGATGTGTTTACTTGTTTGTATTAAATTATCTCGTTGTATGATGTTGTATGTCTATCCGAGTCTATCCAATGGCGCCTTCGTGCAAGAGTGGACCAAAGGCTCAACGCCTGGAAGTGCGGCTGATCTGCCGGGACTCCTCCGCAGAGCGCAGTACAGGTGGACTCGGTCAGGGGATCGCAGCCGGGCGCGGTCCAGGCACAGCGTCGAGGCTGATGCGCGGCAATCCAGAGCTGCCTCAGACGTCCAAATCATTGGTGATCATTGATCGATATTGATCATTTAAAATTTGAGAAGATCATATTAGTTCTTATTCAATTTTAATATATATCAATATTGATATTCTTCAATTGAAGAATATCAATATATATTGAACATTGCCAAATCATCTTCAATTTTAATTAGTTGATATAATTGAAGAATATGAAGAATTGACCGCAAGTCCAACGGTTTGAAACCTCACTGCCGTTGCAAACAACTGAGACTTCTCGCCGTTGCATTGGTTGCACTGTCCGTAACTTGGTTGCAAGCTGCAAGTGTGAAAGCACATGATATCGGCACTCTGAAGAGCACAAACATCACAAACCCAAAACTAAATGAATGCGCCGTGCTCGACTTGTACTTCATAACCAGGTCTCAGCCGGCAACTCTAAGAGAATGGTGCTGTTGGTCGCCCATGTGGCCTTTCCCCCCACGGCTAAGGTTGTCCACGTTTTTTCCTGTTTCCTACTCTGGAAATGGTGACGAAGGGGTTCCTTGGACTGCAGAAATTACATGAAATTACATGCGTTATCATGCGTTAAGCTCTTTGGCTCGAATCATCTCGAATCCAAAGCGCGACACTGTTTAAAGACGGTTGAAGGGTTGAACGTGCTTCATCTATCTTCATCTCACCTCGATGGTATTTTCCCACAAAGGAGTACCAACGAAGACACATAGCTCTCCTGCATCGGATACATCGGATACCACCCCAAAGGACCCCATAACATGCAACAAGGATCAACCATTCCAACACTGTGAAGTCTGGTCCTTGCATCCCGGGAAGGCACCATGGTGCATCCAGCTAGTTTTGAAATGGCTACAATTCTGGGTGCCTTTTTTTTGAGGAGGAGAAAGAGTTTGGTTTTGGTTAAGGCTGTTAAGATTGCTTCCGCCAGGATGTCTGCTGTCAGACTTTGATCAGATGAAAAAAAGAAACGTTCCAACTATGTACATGATACATGCATGACATATGCATCCCTTCACTGGATTTGGCTGGAGGGCAAAGGATCTGTGCTGGCAACATGAGTTCGTTCTCAACCCTCCCAAGGCAGCGCATCAAAGGCAACTATATATATCTTGCTTCTGGAAAGAAAATGTCTGAACGTATCTGAACGTAAAGCAATTTGAACGCCGAGATTGCCCTAGATTCATCAACAAGTTGGTGCATCTCTATTGTCCTTCACGCCACGCCGCCCATTCGCTTTGGAATGGGAAGTTCTAGATCTCAAGAGGTTCAGTTGTTCACTGTGTGTCTCATTCCATCAGGGACACATGAGCGGAAATCACCTTCCATCAGGATCCATGCCCCATCATGCCCCCCAAACGTTGGCAGCTTGGCATCGGATTCACAGAAAAAACACACTCGGCTCAACTCGGCTCTGCCTTCCACCCATCTGGCGTTCCTAGAAGCGCAAAAGGTGTGCAGTTGTTTTTCAATGAAAAGCAGGTAGAAAAAAGAGAGAACTAAGAACTGCCGACATTTTTATCATATGATTCATATGTTATGACGTTATGACATGTCGTGATATGTTATGATAGTTTAACTTGTGTGCCCACCATTTTTGCAAGCCAAGAGACTCAGCCATGTCTGGGATTGTCGTCCAATCTTATTGCTTCCATAGCGCTGGAATTCCATATTGGTGACCTGGAGTTCTAAATCACCAAGACAATCAACAAAGCCAAGATAGACAGAAACAGACTTTGTTTGAAATTGGTAAATTGATGTAAATTGGGTATGTAACCGCAAATATGATTTTGGGTGTCGGAAAATCCCCTTGGCAATTTGAATTGGGAAAATGATAATTTTTTTTGTATCAAAATTTGGGGGTTCCCCTTCCATTTTCGGACACACTTAGAAAGGCATTTTCACAGGGATCCGGAATTGTTTTGGGAATTATGTTTTTGTTTCCGTTTGTTCCGTCCACTTTCCACGCTATGTGCAGCAATTTGGAGCTGGAAGCTGCCATTTCGACGGTATTTGCAGCATTTTTGAGTTTGAACCTCTCATTTTCCATGGTATTTGCAGCATGTTGGTGCTCAAACTGTTCATGTAACATGGCAGGTTGCAACTGGGGTTCATCTTTGGTTTTAGGGTTGGTTTAGTTTTTTGTGGGTTGTTTTTAGGTGGTTGGGCTTATGTAGGGCTTTTTTAAGGGTTGGTTTAAGGTTTTTTTGGGTTGGTTGAGGGTTGGTTCATTTGGGGTTGGTTTCATGGTTAGTGTATTTAAACTTTGTTTAGGATCTATTTAGGGTTGGTTTTAGGGTTTATTTATTTTATTTGGGGTTGGAAAATCTATTTAGGGTTGGTTTAGGGTGTGTTTAGGGTCGGTTTAAGGTTTGTTTGAGGTTGCTTTCCGGTTTATTTAGGTTTGGTTTAAGATCCGCTTGGGGTTGGTTTAAGATTGGGGGTTGGTTTTCGGGTTTATTTAGGCTTGGTTTAAGATCTATTTAGGGTTGATTTAGTGTTTATTTAGGTTTGGTTTCGGATCCATTTAGGCTTGGTTTACAATCTATTAAGGGTCGGTTTAGGAATTATTTAGTGTTGGTTTAGGGTTTGTTTGGGGTTGATTTAAGGTTTGTTTGGGGTTGGTTGGGGGTTTATTTAGGCGTGGTTGAAGATGCATTTAGGGTTGGTTGGTTTAGGGATTATTTAGGGTTAGTGTCGGCTTTACTTCGGGTATGTTTAGGGTTCACTCAGAGTTGTTTTAGCCTTTTTGGGGGTCGGTTTAGTGTTGATTTAGGGTTGATTTAGGCTGGTTTAGGGCTTATTTTATGTTTCTTAGGGTTTATTTATGGGAAAAAAACATGGGGAAAAGCGGAGAAGCAGAGAATCAAAGAAGCAGAAAAGCAGGGAAAAGCAAAAAAGTGGAGAAGCAGAGAAGCAAAGAAGCAGAAAAGCAGAAAAGCAAAGAAACACAAAAGCACGAAAAGCAGAGAAAAGATGAGAAAAGCAGAGAAAAGCAGCCAAGCAAAGAAAAGCAGAGAAAATAAGAAAAGTGGAGACGCGGAGAAGCAAAGAGGCAGGGAAATGCAGAAAGCAGAGAAGCTGGGAGAGCAAAAAAAAAAACTGAACGGAAAAAAACTTCAAAAGTAGCCAAAACCTTTTCAGAGTCCAAGTGCCAATGCCGAGAGTCTCCAAAGTCGCTCCCATAAGTCGTAACTGCAGATCGCAGAATCTTTCGATCGCCAGGTGGGGACCGTGAGCCACGGAATGCTTTGATGGCCTCAGGTGCTACATCCTTCGCAATGCTCAGCCGTGCTGAATTTTCTCTGGCCGACCCGCGCCCAGGGCCGAGTGCCTACCCGGGCCTACCCGCCTCATAACCATACAGATTCTCGGAGACTCCGTAGCGAATTGTCTCTGGACTCTGGTGAAATAACTCGTCCAATTCCTGAACCATTGCACCAAGACATGCAACCAGAACTAGAATCGTCTGAAAATTGGATAATTAACTACAACTACCATCTGGTTATTTAACATAGCCATGGAAAATCACTATTTTCAATAGGTAAACCATCTATAAATGGGCCATTTTCCATGGCTATGTTAAATAACCAAAGGGTAAATCAAAATCCACTGGTTGATCATCATTTTCCCCCTAACATACCAGAAATTCGTGTCAATCCCCATCTCTAGAGTCAACTGACCGACGCAATGTGCTGACACTGCTCCTTCACATCGTTGCTGCAGAGGGCGCGCTCATAGCGTTCGAATTCCCTGCGCAGCCCTTCCAGCACCTTGTCACGGCCCAAAAACATCGGGGGCTTGGCGCCCCTGAATAATTTGGTGGAAAAACATGGAAAAACCCTGAAAATTGATGCGTATCAAAACTACCTTGTTTCTCGAATTTAAAACAACCATAATTGGAGGTATCCTCCATTCGCAAAGATACCCAAATGGGGGAAAAATTATGCACAACAAGACATTTAGACTCATTTAGACAAGCATTTACTCACCCCTCAAAATCGGCACCAAATCCAATATGATAATATGTCAGGGATAATTGTGAATCTGTTCAAACTCTGAAAATGTGAACCAAAAACCTTATACCGACTTATACCTGTACTGGATGGTCAAGGGAGTGTCCCGTCCGATTTCAAGTTCACCAAGAGGACTGGCGGAATGGCCATGGATTTCCCATGGAATCACAGCACCTGTGGGCTGTTAATCTCCGGGAACGAACGAAGAATGCGACTTCGTCTCAGCATCGCAGCCACAGGGCGATTATGCTTGGAGAATCTTGGAGATTTGCTCTGCTGAGAAGTGAAGCAGTTTCATTATGAAAAAGGTGTGAACACTGCGGTCACAGAAAGTTGTTGCTTGTTGCAGTCGAAACTCGGAACGAAATTAGAAGGCACTGAAATTAGAAGTCACTATTGCGAAACTAGTTTTGAAAATTCTGGTACAGTGTGTTTCCTTTTTCTTGTCCGTTAAGACCCCATTGGAATCCATCAAGCTTACAGTAATGGATGTAATTTGATGTAATGGCTATTAATGCCTTGAGCAGAAGCTCACCAGCATCAAACATGGGTGGCTGGGAAATCCCCAAGTTTCCGCAGTTTAACGACTCGCTGCAAGTTGTCCCACGTTCCAGCTGCATGCCCTGCATGCCACGACCCACGGCCGCCTTTTTTCTGTTTTTTTCTGCTTCATTCAAAGCCTTCCGGCGCCGTTTCAGCTTCTCCAGCCTTGCCTAGCGGTGCCAGCAGTTGCTGCAGAGCTTCCACCCCATCCAGATCCGCGGCGCAGGGGTCGTAGCCGGGGTCGTAGCCGGGGTCGTAGCCGGGGTCGTAGGCGCTTTCGCCGGTTTCGTCGTAGCCGGGGTCGTAATTCTCCTCCGGTGCCTCCTCCGGTGCCTCCACCGGCTCCGCCATGGCCACCTCCACGGCCTCCACGGCCTCGGCTTCAGCCGCCTCTCCCACCTCGGTGGCGTCCGTTGGCTCGACCCAGGGCTCTGCCGGTGGCGGAGGCACCGAGGCCCAGGGGGGCGTAGGCTGCGCAGGCCTCCGCTGAGATGTGAGAACCA
Source organism: Cladocopium goreaui (assembly GCA_947184155.2). Lineage (NCBI taxonomy): Eukaryota > Dinophyceae > Suessiales > Symbiodiniaceae > Cladocopium > Cladocopium goreaui. The sequence goes on from CAMXCT020001503.1 coordinate 118,710, forward strand.
TGTGACCAGAACAGGGACATAAAGAGACCTGCTGGAATTGGATCATGAAACAATGTGCCAAGCGGCCTCTGCCATGGAGGTGTAGGTTTTGGAGCAACCTTTGCTGTTGCGCCTGAGATCACTTGTTTGTCGCACTCACTCCAAGCGTTTTTTTGCATGTCATTAAAATGTCACTTCTCATCCCCTTCTCGACATGCCGACTTCAGGCTGGCACCAACGATCTTTGCTGTTGGCGGCCTCGGGGTGCAGCAGAAGAGTATGTTTTCTCGCATGCGCCTTTCAGGTTTCGTGCTTTGTAAACTTGGAATGTCATTGTCTCAGGCTGGAGCAGTTTAGGAATGATCTTTTCCATCGGCGGTGGTGCTGGGGCCTATCGAGGGCACACTCTCGCACTTATCCCGGAATCTTCAATTAAGTTGGACAAAGAGATTCGCAACCAAGGATTTCGAGTTTTCTTCTCACAGGTTTCGCCTCCATCTCCCAATAGCCTCGCTTTCGGCCATTTTGCCTCAGGCTCAGGCTGATTTTCTCCGCTTTCAGTGGCAAACTTGGAATCCCAATCACCAAGGCACTCCATCTCTGGGAGGTCTCCACGTCTGGGAAGGAGGAATGTCGTTGGAGCGGCAACCTCGAAAACTCGAAAACCCGAAGCATGTCGCACTTAAGGAAAAGCGACACCAGCTGTCACTCGCTTGAAGGAATCAAAATACCTCCAACTAACATGACGACTCCTTTGACATAGGTTGGAAGATGTTGGAAGACTACCTTTCTCTAAAACTGAGAGATTCTCAGGGTCCATGCCGAGTCTACGTTAGCTGAGGGGATGGTACGGAAATGCTGTGGACGTTTGAGGTGTGCACAGCCTGTCGCCATGCGGTCTCTTTTGGCTTCCAGCCTTTCTTCAGCAACTCCTTCCAGAGCTGCAAAGCTTTGCTTGCCGGAGCTCATGATGTCAAGATTGGGAGGGTAATCTACATACTAAAATCATCTATATAAAATGTCTCAAAATATCAAAAGGGACCCACAAGAAAAATGGAGCCTTCAGACTTTAACTCATTTCACTTTCCACATCTTTCCACCATCAAGCCCAGAGGTCTCCATGACAATTCGCACCACCAGCAGATTCTCGTCCAGGCAAAAGGTGCGTCGGACCTGCGGAGGATTTCTGGAGGATTTGGAGGATCACAACATGTAGAAAGTGAATGAAAGATAATGAAAGTGTGTAGTGAACGAGTTTAGAACCAAGTCCAAATTCGATAGTTATGACAGTTATGATAATTCGAGAATCCCGGCGATTCTCAACTCTTGTTAACTAACCGGGTTACAAACCAGTTCCTGTAGAAATTTGGATGATCCTCCAAAACAGGGCTGTGGATGGCTGTGTGTTTCGAACCTTGTCACTTGGAGGAAGTCCAAGATAACGAGCCATAGAACCCAAGCCGTTGGGGGCTGCCTCAGCAACGTCCGCGGCAAAACTGTTGGTACATGTTCTGAATCCCCCGCAGTGCGGCAATCCTTAGGGTCCTTGGTTCCATGTTCTATCTTCTCTCTATCTTCTATCTATCTTCTATCTATCTTCTATCTATATTCTATCTATATTCTATCTATTTTCTATCTATCTTCTATCTATCTTCTATCTATCTTCTATCTATCTTCTATCTATCTTCTATCTATCTTCTATCTATCTTCTATCTATCTATCTATCTTCTATCTATCTTCTATCTATCTTCTATCTATCTTCTATCTATCTTCTATCTATCTTCTATCTATATTCTATCTATATTCTATCTATCTTCTATCTATATTCTATCTATCTTCTATCTATCTTCTATCTATATTCTATCTATATTCTATCTATCTTCTATCTATCTTCTATCTATCTTCTATCTATCTTCTATCTATCTTCTATCTATCTTCTATCTATCTTCTATCTATCTTCTATCTATCTTCTATCTATCTTCTATCTATATTCTATCTATCTTCTATCTATCTTCTATCTATCTTCTATCTATCTTCTATCTATCTTCTATCTATCTTCTATCTATCTTCTATCTATCTTCTATCTATCTTCTATCTATATTCTATCTATCTTCTATCTATCTTCTATCTATCTTCTATCTATCTTCTATCTATCTTCTATCTATCTTCTATCTATCTTCTATCTATCTTCTATCTATCTATCTATCTTCTATCTATCTGCTATCTATATTCTATCTATCTTCTATCTATCTTATATCTATCTTATATCTATCTTCTATCTATCTTCTACCTATCTTCTATCTATCTTCTATCTATCTTCTATCTATCTTATATCTATCTTCTATCTATCTTCTATCTATATTCTATCTATCTTATATCTATCTTCTATCTATCTTCTATCTATCTCTGACTTCTATCTATAGCTTTTGTCTCTCTTCTATCCTGTTTCTTCCCAGCCTCATTTGGAAGCGCAAAATATTCTCGGAAAACATCCTCGGGCGCTGTGTGTCACTGGTACATAGACCTGCCAGTCCGGTCGTCACAGAAAACCACGGTCCTTCAAGCAGCACCATCTTCGGAAGAAGAAGTCCTGGCATGAACAGCCATCCTCGAAAATATCGTTTGATTAACCAATCGCAAGCCATCCTGGACATCCTGTGGAAACCCAACTGCGGCACCTGCAAATTGTAGTCCACTTCACCCTGGAAACACCGCCTGGCGAAGATCCATTCGCATCGCGCCACTTGGAGCAAGCTGAATCATCTGAATCCTCTTTGTTTAACGTCCCCCACCTTGGCAACAAGGACTGCACTTCAAAGTCCCTGGCCCGGCTGAGTCTCAGATGAGAAAGAAAGCCCAGAAGTGCTGATTTCAAAAACCATGGGTTTTGTTGTTCATTACATCCTAACTACGACTGGTAAGCTACAAAACCTGCAGGTCTTACCTACAAAAATGGTTGTGTTTTCGCAAACGGCTTCACATCAAAAAATCGGGTCTCCTTGGACTCACGAAGAGGATATCTTCAGGGAGCATCTCGTCCATGGAAACCTGTTCAGGTTCCAGAATGCAAAAAGGATCCACAAGCACAAGTCCCAGCAGAAAGTGAAACAGGTTTGTCTGAAAATTGGGTCTGGCCCCACAAATGTTCTATTCAATTGAGGAAATTACAATACAGGATCCAGTTGAGGTACAAATACCATTTTTCAGACCACACCAAGTCTATTGAATGGTCTGAAAAATGCAAAAAAACGATGTAGGCTCCAAACTCCCAACATTCGTGGCCTGAGAGCAGGAAAACATTAGAAACGGAGGCAGCGGCACAGATTTCAAGTCAATCCCAGAGGGATTAGAATATCCCCACTAATCTCATCACTATTGGTGGTTATGCCATGTTATGCCCCCATCCCTGATTCATATCCTCAGTTATTTCAAGGCTGATTTCCTGACTCCCCAACTTGATCAAGATGATCCAAGGCTGGCGCAGCCAGTCAAGAAGATCTGCCAGGACGTCAGGAAAGAGAACTGCCTTGACAAGGGATGCCCTCATGAGATTGCTTTGAATGCACTAATTGAAACAACAAATACCAATTTCAAAGAAAAACTTAAGAGTAAAGATATCATATACATTACATACAGATACATATAATGTATATATACATATATATATATATATATACGCGCTATATATATATTATATGTATATATTCTATGTATATATATATTATATTATATGCATATACATAGATATGTCCTGCAAGTCTTTTCCATTCCATTCCAATCCCATGATGTGAACAATCCGAGCTGTTGAAGCTGAGACACCACAGGTTTATCTGCGAAGCATGCTGCGGGGTGCGCCTGCACCAGATCGAATGTCACGACTGTCACAACCAGTAGTGCTGTCATCTCATTTCCAATAGTCATAGAAAGCAGTTGCTACCCCCTTGGGTGTGACCCTCCCTATCTGGCGGTGGGAGCAGGTAAGTCAAATAACTGCTCTAAAGATCCCATAAAGGCCTCAAAATCCTTTATAGTGCCTCTAAAAGCCCTCATCATCCCTTATAGTGAGTCTTACACCCGTCATAATGGCTCTCAATCCCTCTTGAGTGCTCTTAACACACGAGAGGCACGGACTCAACTCATAACTGGCTCATATCAGCTCTCAAGTGCTCTTTTGGTGATGCTCTTGAGGGCTAAGAGCAGTTAAGATGGGGGGGGTCACATCAATGATACCTGCTGTTTTACAGGGTTTTGGGCCCTCACATCAACAACTTAACTAAGCAACACACAGGGGAGGCTCAGCTCGATTTTGGGTGCTGTTCAAAGTGGCCCTTCAAGATGGGGGGGGTCAGATACAGAGGGCTCGCTCCTGCTTTCTGTGAAGTAGCTAAAGTCAGAAAGTCCCAAAAGATGCAGAGTAGCCTGTTTATCCAGATTCAAGGCGAAGAAAACATTGGAACCCCAAGAATCCCTCCTTGATTCCTCATTGATCCACAACCCCATAAACATCCCTCACTAGTATCCCAATCATATCCCCAATCACATTCAACATATTAAGACATATTACCCTCTGGTAATTTAACATAGCTATTGAAAATGGCCATTAATAGTGGATTTTCCCATGAAAAATGGTGGATCTTTCCATAGCTATGTAAACGTTTACCAGAGGGTAAAACCTATGAAAACCTGAAAAATCTCTGGTTCGGGATCCACCTGACCCGGTATTTCCCATGGCTTTCCATGGCATCGACATGGCTTTCCCACCTGCCGCATCTGACCGTCTTGCTGATCCCACATGCTGGGCCGCACGAAGCGATGAAAACGGCTCACCTCCGGGGTCTGACGCGGAACAATGAATGGGAAAGTATGGGGAAACCATGGTTTTGTCACTGGGAAATCCAATGGAGATTTCAGATTAACACCAAAATTGGTTTTTGTCCATTGGTTTTTCCAAAAACTGTGGTTTACCAAAATTGTAACTGGGAAACCACAGTTTTTTTGGAAAAACCAATGGAGATTTCGGATTTCGTCGAATTTTCTCAGTTCTGAGAGATGCTATGACCCAAATTCACATCCCAATTTCCATCCCGTGATGCAGAAAATCTCATTTTCCATCATTTTGCCATATATGGCCATAAAGTTACCGCCACACACCGCACATGCTCAGTGAAATCGCCTCGCAGCCCGCTGACCAATCCACAGCAACCATACATAACCTGAGAATTTTCACTGGCGAAACAACTTGATTCCACGATTCGGACCATTCGGACGTGCACCGGAAATGAATCCACCACTGATGCTGTGCCGTGAAAAATCTTCACTCCTAACTTCCACACGCTGTGCCCTTCAAAATCGGGGAGGTAATCCAGGAGAGTGGCTGCAACTGATGAAATTCTCATAGGATGGGATGCATCTGAGTTGGTAGGTGCTTGTCGCCCGCCTTCAAGAGGTTCCACTATGCACTCAGTTGCATGTCAACTGGGCTGCACACTCAAGGAGGTCTTCCTCGGGACACCCTGCGCATGCAGCCGGGCGAAATTTGGGACTTGATGGGACAAAGATATTGCGGACTTGGGACGAAGATCTGCAATTTTTTACAAACCTAAAATGAAACCATTACCCTCTGGTAATTTAACATAACTATGGGAAATCACCATTTTTTATGGGAAAATCCACTATAAATCACCATGTTCAATTAAAACCATTACTGAAATGACGAAAAAAAACATCGCACAAGATCTGCCTATGCCACCGCCAGCAGCCGGACGAGGTCCCGAAAATCCCGGGCCACCGTTCGTAGCCTGGCCTGGCGGTCTTGGGTGGCTGTTGTAAATAGAATCAAAAGTAAAAATATACAATATACCTTACATGACATATACATATGTTTTTGTTCATTATATATATATATATAATTATTATATATATATATTTATATATGTAAGAAATTGTACGAATGTCTATAAATAAACATACAGTATACAGATGTATACAGTTTATACCTGTGTAATGATGTATCCAAAATCAACATCCTGTATGTTCAGAGTCCCTCGAACCAAGTCCTGCCTGGTGGTGCTGAGAGCATTGGAGGTCCAGCACCACCACAGGAAACCACCAGGAGCAACGGACGCGCCTTCACCTAGAGATCTCAGGCGGGATGCCATGCCATGGCAAAAAAATAAGGACCATTTGATCATTTAAAAAACTATAAATCATTATAAATCTATGAACCATAGACATCATGGAAAAGCTATAGGATATCTATAATGTGGGGATGATGTCACCCCCATGGAGATTGGGGGATTTTAACAAGAAAAACATGTTGAAAAGATGCAAGAATTGCGATCGATATAGGCAGCTGGGGATCGGCACTTTGACCAACAGAAGGCGGAGAATGAACAAGACTTATGAGCAACACAAGCCTATCACAACCCTTTGATTCTGGGACATGGCTGAAGGAAATGGGTTTAATATGGGCAAATGAGGTATCACAAAGATTCAGCACATCAAGAAGCTGGGAAAAAGAAGTGGCACTGGTACACCTGTGCTGAGACCCTCGAGACAACTTCACCGGGGATTAAGTCAGTACTCCCAGATTGGGTGCATTGGTGCGAAAAATGACCCAATGTCAATCTGCATTTTTCTCCAGCCTGTTTTCGACTGCGTGAAACTTGGTTTTTGTGTCTAAGCGGATGAAGGAACATGAGTGCCATCTGACCGTCTCCTGCAACTCATGGCGCAACAGTGCACCAACAAGTCCAAAAGAGATCTCAAGGGGCGTCTACAGCAGTACAAGCCAAGCAGAACGCAGATTGGGACGTAAATCTCTGGCTTTTCCCGAACCAAATCCCAGGTCAGCGACAATGCCAAGATGGTGCTTAAAGAAGAAGTGAGGGCCCCCATGCTGCCAAGCAAGATGAGACCATAAAAGAAACCAATATTGCCAGCCCCAATGCAACGTCCAAAAACACTGCAGTGATGATCAAAGTGCACTACGCATCTTTGACAAATGCTACAGTGGTGCGTCTTCGTTTGCAGTCCACCCAACTTGGACAGAAGGGGATTTAAGAAGCCGCCGGTAGCTTTCTCGGGTCGCCAAACAAGACAGCGAACGCAGAAGCTGCGAGGCCCATCGGTCACATTCTCAACTGCTTGTTCTCCACGCAACAACAGCTCTCTCACCTGTGCAGTGGAAATAAACCCGACATGGGAAAATCCTTAAACTCATGTTTGGTTAAGAATAGGATTCCCAATATATCAAGGAGGGCATGCTGGGTATTACAAAGCAGTGAAAACTCCCAAAATAATCAACAACCAACAGGGGATTATGAGTCACCCACCTGTGCTGGAATGGGTGAACACGTCTCTGGCGTGCGCTGGATGATGCCAGGGTCTGCAAGCATCAGACCCACCAAGCAGCACAATGCCAGCAGTGCTTCTGTGTAGATGCAACCCCGGCAGGTCCAAATGAAAGTAGGAGAAAGGTCTTGGATACTGGAAACTGCATGCGTTACACCAACCAGAAATGTTGTAATACCCAGAACCAACGCACACCCCAGCCACTCTTGGCGTCGTTGCACCTTTCGTTGGGGAGAGGGCAGGGGGGGAAGGTCCTCAATACTGAGATCGGCGTCGCATGAAGTCGCCATTCAAGCCGCAATAGTCCGCAATGGAAAAATGTCTTGCAATCGCCAAATTGGCTACAGAGAGGAGCATGGCGATGATTTCCAATGCAAATTCATCTCTCTTACAATGTTTTTGTAGCACCTGATGTATCCTGATTCACTTTGATTGTTTTGGACTGGCCATTGCTTGGCTACAAAAGTCAAATTTCAGATGGACCTTTGCCACAGGCTGTCCATGCTGTATCAGTTGCAGTTGCAAGTCGGGAGGGTTTGGGTTGTTCTTGCAGCACGATATGCAGAAATCTGAATGCATGTGACATATGTGACCAAGTTCAAGGCCTGAACGGCTTGAGATAGAATAGCTCTCACAGCTGCCAGCATGCAGGTCAGCAGTGAATATTCCGGTGAGATCGATCCTAATTGTATGGATCAATATGGCGCCATGAACCATCTTTCCCATCTTTCATCTTTCGATTCTGAGACGTGATCTTCAGCCATGGCCGAAACCATGGGTGTTTTGGTCACGTTTCTGGTCATCCATCAAGATCATCCCATAGCTGGAAACCTTAGGGTGACAGATGGTGACCATCCCCCAAGGACGATGGAACCCGCCTTGGAAACCTCATCCTGCTTCGGCGCTTTTGAGAGCCAGTTTGCCTTGCACACGTCACGCACACGTTGCACACGTCACATTGACATGGTCAATTACAAGTCATTGCGATCAGAAGACCCTGCAAAACATCAAATGTTCATCATACTTCAAATTCTGTGCAAATCCTGTGCAAATCAAGCTGAAGTCGCCTGTGTTTCCGAGATGATCTTTGAGCAGTGCAAGCCAGCCTGCGACTCTCGAATGAGCTGAGTTGCTTTGTGAAATGGCGTGGTCCCAAGAAAAAGTGCCCAAAAAAAAGCAACCATGATGCCATGCATCATAACCATCAAAATCAAAAGGCCCATGGCCCATACCCATGATAAGACAAACTATAATTACTAAACTCAGAAGTAATTCTCGATAAACAAACATATCAAACATATTAGCTGTAGAAGGCTCGGCCTCGCAACCGTCCTCACCCTCCTGCCCATCTCGGCAAAATCCGCAGGCAAACCAATGACATAGACCACGTTCCTGAATCAGCAAACATGTGCTGATGTCTCAAATCCATCAATTTGCCATCCCCACGGGTGAAATACATCAAAGTTACCCGGTTTCACTCAAAAATCCTGTTGTGCTGCTTAAATCCTGATTGGACACGATTTAACGTAAAATCGGGCGGAAAAAATTTAAAAAATGTAGGTGAAACCATGTGAAACCTACTTTGTTACCTACTTTGTTATCTTTTGTTCATGTTTTTGCACCGTGTTTCCCCAGCTGCTTCCGTAAAAACACCACCCGGTGCCGGGGCCTCAGGAGAGGCAGCTTCTTTGAAGGCCACCAAGACCTTCAGCATCGTCAAGGCCTCAACAAACAAAAAAATCGGACCCCCAAACAGATCCAAAAGGTGTGTTTCGACCAGGATGTGAAATTTTGATGTTGTTGTTGATGATGATGTTGATGATGATGTTGTTGATGATGATGTTGTTGATGATGATGTTGTTGATGATGATGTTGATGATGATGATGATGCTGATGATGATGATGATGGTTCCCTCTGTTTTTTTCTCGGGATTCCAACTTCTGTATCTATGACTGGAAAGGTCCAGCATGCTCCAAATGTTCGAACGTGGCGATTTCGGTCAGACTGAGGAAAACCACCTTTCGATTTGGAAGGCTCTCAAATGTCAGCTTTGATCTGGGAGAAAGTTTCCTCGCCTTGGCAACATTTTTCTTGGAACCTTTGACCGTCACATCAGCACCTAGCCAGGACATGCCAGGACAATGATGTGTCAAGAGTTGTGAAGGAGCACAAGTTCAAATTGAAGGGATTGCACTGTGATTGCACCTTTGGCAGTGTGTTCAATGAGGACTTGGGCAGATGTCCTGGAAAATGAAGCAGGGAGCTCTTATGCGCTGGTAGGCAGGTTGACAAGCTAAGTCAAGGCAATGCTTACCAAATGTTACCAATCTGTTGCCTTGCAAATGATCATCCGTCTCCACTACACAACATGCCTCCTGTGTCTTTGCAACTGATACAACTGATGCATCATCTTCCAAGTGGTGATGGCCATCGAGCATGCTTCTGGTCACTTGACTTTTTGGCAACGGCGTAAGATCACATTCTCAGAGCCACCAAGCTGTCGAAAATGGTGGGCAGCACGATCAGATGCCTCTGTGTGATCTGTGCTTGACGACCCGTACCATCGAAGATTCACCATCATCCATGACACATTGAAAACGTACCATTTCAAGTCGTTGGTTGTTTCAGGTGACAAACCTGCACGATGGGCAAGTTGTTGAATGTGCCGAGCAAATCTATCCCATGCTTGTTGGGCATCTGGGTTTCCAGCTCCATACTTCCTTTCATTGGCCGCTCCCCAAGCAGCCGCACACACAGCTTCCAACAGATCAGAAAATCCCGAGTCAGCTGATGGCAAGGCAGGTGGTATGGCGTCCATTGCTGTGGCAGCACAACCACATTCGTGCTCCCAACGAGACCAGCATCGGACCGTTTGCAAATCGGCCTGGCCCAACCAGCGCTCCAAAGCTGCACCTTCAGCGGCCGCACGAGCCATAGATGAAACCATTTGGACGGTGACACCCAACTGATCGTCATGGCTGTGCTTCCGCAGCTTTCCAGCTTGAGCAGCTCCGGGACTGTCAACACCATCCATGTTTGTGCTTGTGCTTTCGACCAGTGATTTACTTTCAGTTCCACTCAAGCACACATTCGGAAGGAGAACGGAGCAAATAGATCGTGCTGGAAGTTCTACGAGTAGCTCTAGACAACCTGCGGCTTCTTGAACCTCCACTTCACAAGGCACAAACAATCGCCTCCGGTTCGGCTCAGTCAAAACAGCTTGGATTCGTCGTTCAGATCCACGGCCCTTGGGAACAAAAGCCGACAATCGAAGACGCTGCTTGCTGGTGCCCAAAGTTGGATTGGTGATCACCGCGGCCAAGGAATTCTCCTCTGGTGCAAAAGAGGCTGCAGCCCATGGTTCTGAGCAATGCAGCATGACCATACCACGTCTGATGAAGCGCGTAAAGTGCGCAAAGATGTAGTACTTCGGATGTGGCAAGTCGGCAGCTTTGGGCTCCTGTGAAGGTGCATCACCAAAGTCTGCTTCAACCAGTCCCCAACTGGAATGGTGTTCAACCGGCTGCCAGTAGCACCAAGATGCTGGTTGCAAATAGTGGAAATCCTCCAGAATGACTTGGGCCAAAGTCACACCACTGCTATCTGCATTTCCATGTTCAGAAACACAGAGAGGGACTCCCGCCACCGTGGCAATCCTGCGGAGAGCAGATCGGAAGCCGCGGTGCCGGGACTCCAGCCATGGTTCCAAGCCATCGTAGGCATGCACGTTCAAACAGCCAACGTAACTTCCACTAGGTCCACCCGCAACATCAGCTTTTCCAAGCTCTTGCCAAGTTCGAATTGCTTGATCAGGTCGATTCTCATCACTTGCTGCAATCACTACATCACTAAGCCCTCTTTGATCTAATTCATCGCGGAGTTTCGCAATGACCCGAGCTTGCTGTGATGAATTCACCTTGCATCCCTCCTGATCATGCGGAAACATCCACCAATCAGCTGAGGGCTCATTGAAAGGGGCCACAGATCGAACCGGCACCCCCCAGCCACTCCTCGCCTGCGATGCCACCTCACCCAAATAGTTGGCAAAGTCATCAGGTTGGGCCAGGGAGCCTCCAAAAGAACTACTGCTGTTGCTCATCCACCACATTGGGGCATTGGCAAACAGCTCAACCTGATCTACTCCTCGTTCAACCGCCAAATGCAGGAAGTTTCTTTGTCCTTCATCTCTGGTCCAATCAAATTCACCATTGGGAACTGGTTGGAAGCCCTCAATCAAAGCAAACCAGCCGCGCACTTTGCTCCCACCATAGGGATGTCCTGTCTGCTCTTCGGGTCGTCCGCAGCCCCCCACGTTGTATCGAGCAATGCTCAATCCCAGCCCTGGAACTGCTGCTGGCATGTAGGGCCCTGCAAAGTTGGGCCAGAGTTGCGACACCGGGACATCTCGGGTTGAGAACAGCAAATCGGCCCAGCTTTCAGCTTCTCGGCAACAGCCCAAGGCCTTGCCGAGCCATGACAAGCTGCAGCCCCAGCCGGACCATCTGGCGGGTGGATAGCGTAGCAGGGCCTCAGCTTCTAAGCTAGGAGCCCCAGGGCCATAACCTTGATGGCTTGGACCAACACCCATCCCATCTCCGGTTGCTTAAGCAACCAATTAGTCTAACTTCGATGCAGGCAACCAAAGGCAACCCAAGTATCCATGTAGGTCATGTAGGTCCTATGATCATGACATTCTCACGTTACTTGCTGGTACCATCTGCCTTTCAAGCCGTGTCCATTGAAATGACAGTGAGTCGAAATTCTGTGGTGGGTTTGTGGGTTTCTTAGGTTCTTGTTCTGGGGATGCTCTCTTAGGCATGCTGAAACATTGACAAAAGCAGGGTGATGCTCTGCATAAATACCCTTCATCCAACTATGACCCTTTGATACAGCCCAAAATGGAGCCAGAATGGCGAAACAGGCGCAGAGCAGACTTCCAACGCATTCAAAACAAAAGTGGAAGCGCCACTGGATCTAGCGGACCTGCCATGACCTGCGGGCGATTTCCATCTGCCATGGCACATCAAATCTATCAACCCCCAAGGGATTTTGGAGCACTCAGCAGCTCAGCAGCTCAGCAGCTCAGCAGCTTCGGTGTCCTCTGCTCTATCTTGCCAGCGGGACCGGCCTTAGACTCGCGCTGAGGTGAGCTTAGGGAGTTTACCTACCAATCTGTTTCCAATTCTCCATATGCTAATAGTACTCGGTGAAATTTGGCGAACAATGGAAACGTGGCCATGAAAATCGGGAAAAAAAACATCAACTTCATAGATGTGGGAAAAGTATGGAAAAGTACCTGAAGCCCCAGAAGCACCTGAAGTACCAGTTTGATGCTTTCAATTTCACTCCTCATCCGACCATCCAGCGCTCCATGGCACTCCACAAGCTCTAGGAGGTCTTCACGATTTCACTAGCTCCAACTCTTTCTCTTTAGCCGAGGTCGCAACAATGAGTTGCAAGGCCTGCTTCTTTGAGACCTGCCAAGTGTCACAGGATCTGTCACAGGATCACGGATCCTCACGGGATCTGCCCATAATCGCTTCCTCTGTCTTGGAGCCCTTATGCCATAAATGCCATAAATGCATATAAATGCTTGATTTTGGTTTGATTCTGAACTGTCTTAACTCTTATTTTCTGCATTTCAGCTGCAAAGAATTACAAGATAACCTTTCGGGTGTTTCTAGTAGCATTTACCAACCCTCACAGTTTCTGGTTTCTCAGCAAGCTCAGCCAGGTAGCCTGCACTGTCTCCTTCGCCTCCTCATCTGCAGCCATTTGGCAACCTGAAGGCTGACAGTCTTCATATTGTGCCACTTTTCTTGCTTCACTGCAGGATGCAAAGTTGTAGAAGAAATATGGGGTTTGCAACACTTTGCCACAGATTGAGAAGGGCTTCAATAATAGAGCACATTTTGCCGCAGAGTCGTGTGAGTTTCCAGCACTCCTGATCTAAAAATGTGAGGAATAAGGAATCAGCTTCATTGTAACGCGCTGCAAACCTCACTTCACTCTTCACCCGTTGTGCCTTGTTAAAAGTGGCAGACCATGCCATCAAGCAGCATCACTGTCGATGATTGGTTGATGTTTAAATGTGGTGGCTTAATGACCGGCTTTACAAAATCTGGAGGTTGAACGATGTTCGACAGTGGATTTACAAAATCAAAAGGTGGTCGGAATCCGAAGACTAAGCAACTGGTTTTCTGGACATCTCAGCGGCAACAATTAAGGCCAATGACTGCCCAATGACCTTGAACTCTAAACATCTCGAACCCCATGGTGTATGTCAGTGTATCACTCAATGCTGCCTGTTTTTTTTGGCTCAATGATATCTGCAATACCATAAGGTCAACGTAAAATCAACGTTTTTAGGCGACAAGGTCGGCATCAAAAATTCTGCCCAAACTGGAAACTCGCCGATTTTTCCGACACGTCACCGTGTTGCGCCTTTGAGGCGTGGAGGAAACTCTACCGTGTCCCTGTGACCCACAAATGGATACTCAGCCAGATCCCAGGCGTCGACCCTGGCCTCGAAAGGCGCAGTTCACATTTTGCCACAAAGGGGTCTGACTAATTGGTTTTAAAGTTTAATGTTTAATTAGATTGAACATTTCAGTGGTTTGAGAAACATTGGAATCATTTGGAATCCTGAATAATCCGATAATCCGACTACTCTTTAAATGTTGGAGCCGTTCTTAGCTAAGAATCACTGCCACCAGTTTGCCGCAAACCTCGGAGAAACCTTCAATCTGTGCAAAGGTTCAACATGTTCAACAAACACCAACATCATGAAGAATCTGGAAAAACCTCAACACACATGAAGAAACATTCAGATCCCTCCATTCCAGCCCATTTCAGGCCATTACGAGCTGTCTCCTACGTTTCTGTGAGCGCCTTCGAATGCTGTGAACTGTGCGCTGCCTGCCATTGCATGGTCATCACAAAGAGTCAGAGTCCCGAAGTCCCAAGGGAGTCCCAAGGGAGTCCCAAGGGAGTCTCAAGGGAGTCCGTAGAGTCCCCGTCCTCGACCGCCAAGAAGACTGGAAGTCTCATTTGGAGCTTCACCTGCAAACACCGGTTCTTCAAAAAATGGTTCACATACCCTATCCACATGTCCTCAAATGGGGATGGGTCAAAACCCTGGTACCTATTGAACCCCAAAATAGCTGGTAAATGGATGTTCATCCCACTAAAAATGTATCTATAGGTATTGACCCATACCCAAATTGGGGGAAAGTGGGAGGCCTGTCTTTTTTCGCACAATCCATGGCTGATTATTCAATGATTATCCCATGGATGGCCTTGCGAGACCCTCATCCCTGGCCCAGGCAGCTGGTCGGCTTCGCCGCCTTGCTTATCAAAAATGTCACATTTTCGGTGCCAGTGATAAAACAAAATTTGCCATAAGAATCAATAGTACTCATCGCACAATTAGAATGATAATATAATGATTATATGTTATGTAAGAATGATGATCATCAGAATAATGATAAATAATGATAATGTGAATAATGATAATAAATATATAATGATAATTTAGTAAATAATAATGATAATAAATAATAATGATAAGAAATAATAATGATAATAGATAATGATGATAATAAATAATGATGATAATAAATAATGATAATCATGATGATAATAATGATAGTTGTAATCATTATTAACAAAACTAACAATAATAATGATGCAAGAGGAACAATTATACAAAAATATATATGAAGAACGATAAGAAGAATTACCAGACTAGTGATAAAAAGTATGATGAAACATGAAAAACATGCTATTAACAATGATACCAAAAAAAATATTAGTCATAGTCAACAAACATCAAGAAACTTAGAAAAATACATATAATCATATAAATTATACCTAAACAAAAAAAGGCAGAGGTAACCAACAACACCTGGAATGTTTTCCAAATTTGCTACAGCCCCACAACCACTGATTCAACTGCCGGGTCCAGGACCAGCTGCCCAGTCCCTGTAGATCCACCTGGTTTGATATCGCCATTCGAATCTGGTTGCTGGTTGCTGGTACCATCCCATCTCTAAGGCTGATACCATGCCAAAGGAACTCCCAGCAATGTTGTCACTGGTATGGACAAAGCAATGGCATTCGCTATATTGTACCTGGCTTCGCGGCGTTCGCCGGCGTTCGCGGCGTTCGCCGGCGTTCGCGGCGTTCGCGGTTGCATCCAATTGCTCATGTCTGACTCATGTCTCCAACATTTGACTAGACTTGAGCTGCCCCGCTCTTGTGAGAACTTCGACGAGAAGAGCGGCATATGTGACTTCACCTCAGCGGCATAGCAGGTGGAGTCACTCTTCAAACTATTCGACGCCACATTTTGAGTTAAGCCAGTTAAGCCAGTTAAGCGGCCAGAACGTCAATCAGCTTGACCAAGTCAAAGGAGCCTTCCATCCAGCAGGGTCCAGCTGGTTGATCTCACATCAGCTGGTTCTGTACCAGCCATCCGCCACTTAGAATCGCTACAAAAGTCTTGGGGATTCTTTGGGATTCTTTGGGTACAAAAATGGAAGGAAACCTCATGAGACTCATGAGATGGAAAGCGTGTCGGAGCGACCATTGATCAGGCACATGAGGCCCCAATAGCAAAGAAGCTGTACATTGAAATCCTGCAAACAAGCAGCAAAACGATCAGTAAAACGGTCACAGTTCTCTTCCCGTGTAGCAGTCTGATTTAACAGCATCAAAATCACCAGACTCCCTTCATGATTTCGGCGGTTTTGGTCTGCAAAACACTTGCAGCCAAACAAGAAGCTCCAGGTCAGCGTTGTAACAAATCTCTGGCAGCCACTTTCAGCTTGTTTCAACCTACCTAATTCACTATCTTTGAAGCTGCTTGAAGCTGGTGGAGTTACATCTCCGCCGAGTCCTCCCGTATGGCACAGAAGCCAACAGCTATCATAATGGCCTCAGTGTTGCAGCCACATCACTTGAATCCCACGAGCATGCTGAGCATATGCTCATCGCATGCTGAGCATGCGTCCATCAGGAACGCTCCCATGATGTCCAAGAAAACCACCTGCACCAGCACGGCCAGCACGGCACCAGCAACATCAACTATCAGTAACTATCAGAAGCCATCAGGATTGATGCAACCCGAGGCGCCATTCTCGCCAAACAGCAGAGGCCTCACCAAAGGAACTCGACGCTCCAAAGGTCCACAGATGTCCAAAGGCTGAGAAGGGAACTTTGTAGCACCAGGATGCACTGAACCCATGGCCGCCTGGAAAATCTGGAGAGGTGGCTTAGAATGCTTAGAACCAAAGAT
This sequence comes from Cladocopium goreaui, assembly GCA_947184155.2. Classification (NCBI taxonomy): domain Eukaryota; class Dinophyceae; order Suessiales; family Symbiodiniaceae; genus Cladocopium; species Cladocopium goreaui. Next base: position 135,341 of record CAMXCT020001503.1, read on the forward strand.
TACCAAAGCTGGCAAAAAAAAAAAAACTACACCAACGTGTTTATCCCAACGCATAGGCTCTAGGATGCTCCAGGTCTTCCAGCCATTCCGGCCTTGCCAACGCATAGGGAGTTGGCGGTCCACCCCTGAGCTTCGAGATTAGGCAGGGCAATGATCCATCCACCTGCCCAGTTTCTCAACTTAGACGAGGACATAGGGCCCATTGCTGGCATTGGAATGATCATGGCTGCAAAATATTCGATTATCCCAACGAAACCACTACGAAACAGCCAATTCGGGGTGTGATGGACACAGCACAGAAAACACCGGACGATGTTACGATGTTGTCTACTTCTTCAAAAACAACAGACTCCACACACCCCTGTTGGCAGAAAGGCCTTGAACCAGAACTGGTCGGTCAAGCAGAAGTTTTTGGAGGTTTAGGATGCAAAAGTGATATAATATCAGATACTTGCCAAAAGAAATGTCAAATGATGAGCTAGACAACTTGGCACAAAGCAAAGGGAAAGACTGACTCAAGCTGGTGAAGACAGGCAAGTGCCAACTCTGCGGAATTGCCTCTCCTTTTGACACTTCCAATTATGTGCAAATCGATCGCTGCAGCAACGGCTGCAATTTCTTCAGCTGCTGCAACTTTCAGATGACAAGCAGCAATCATCAGCAATCAATCATTAACAATGGATTCCTGATTCAAAGCACGAACCCTAGCAGTCCTGGCGCACAACAAACCACGTTTCCAAAGTTTTCCACACACAACCTCTTCTCTGGACCCTTGAAACGCACCTGAGTCTCATGTCATTGTTTTGTGAAAATTCTGCAGGACATGTGAGAAAAGCATCATCCCCAGCTGTTCCCACAGGTTTGGCCTTCACGGATGATTCTATTGCACCAAACACAACGGAAACATTTGCCCAAAAGTCCTCAGCTTCAAATGCATTGCTGGCGTCAGCAGCCACGGTTTTCACAGTCCGCCAAATTCCACCGAAAGTCTTCCTGAGCCGAAAGTCACCGTGTTTCCCCGAATCAAACCCCTGCTCTGTTTAATTCATGGGGTCCATGGGGTCCATTTGAACAGCCATTTATATCCATTTATAATATTTATAGCACTTTCGAATACTTTCCAGGGGATGCACCCCGCCAACCAGGGCGAATTACTCCCAGGCTGACAGCAAACGAATAACGGTGGTACCCGGTGGTACCCGGTGGTACCCGGTGGCACCATGGAGAAAAGAAGGAGCTACATGGCTACCTGGTCGCGCCCAGTCTCTATTGCGACCCGGGAAAAAGGCTGCCCATCGGACCCAAGCTCGGTGTCCATCCAAAGTTCGGATGCCTCAGATTCGGGAAATGGTCAGTTGGGTTCATGAAAAAGTTGGATGTCTTATCTAAACCCTCTTCATTAAACCCTTCAGTAAAGTTGACAATCCATAATATCCATCCAAAGTTGGATGCGAAATGATGGTGAATTGGGAAGCATGGAAAAAACATGGAAAAACAAAAAGAAGATCAAGAAGCTCAATGCACCAAGGTACACTCGCCGTTGTCAGCACGCCACACCTCAGTCTCCACATGCAATGTCATTATGACATAGCAAATCATACGACCATTATAATATATATATATACGATGATATACGTATATATATATATATACCGTTATATATATATTATCATATACAACCTGTATTAAAAACCGCAAAGTTGTTGCAATTGCGCTACCGGAACGGAACGACTGAGGGCACAGACTTTGGCTGTACCATCTTTCGATGCTGTGACAATCTTAGCGCCAGCTCCAAACTGTCACAAAACGCTTCAGGGAAAAATGCGGAAAAACTCCTCCTGAGGAAAAGGCCAATCCACCATCTTTGGAGAATGCAGCCATGCGAAGCCTTGTATTATTTGTATTGAATCTGTGGTCATCTGTGGTCATTGTCATCAAAAAGAAGTTTTCTGACATCCCCAGCTCTGCAAATTCTAAAAGTAGCTGAAGCTGAGGACTAGACCAGTCTTGGTGTCCAGACAGCGTCAACAAGGGCTTGCCTGAAACAGCACTCCAGGTCATAGCCTGTCAGCACGCAACTGTTTACCCTCCATATCCATGCGCACCGAAAGCTACAAGCCCGGCTTGCTGTGGCAAGAATCCATAAGAATCCACCATGGTGGTCCATTGTGATCCATGGTGATCAGCCATGGTGCACGTGACCCGCCTTGCCATCGCCGGAAGCTGTGACAACCTCGGCAGAGGAACATGAAACCCAACACACCACACGGGTTTTCACTACACAAAGTAGCTGGTTTAGGCTGCATAGATGTTTGTCCCTCCATTCACATGAAAAAGTTGGGAAAAACATGGAAAAATATTGGTTTCGACTTTTGACCTATCCTCAACTCTCAACTTGACCCTTTTGTTCCATATTCATCCAGTTCATCCACATTTGGGCTGTGGCTTTGAGGCTGTCGGGTGAGAAAGCCGCACACCGCAACCAGTCCGTGTGACCTCCAACGGTCCCACAGGTCCCACAGGTCCCACAGCTGGACGCAGCGAAATCTGGGTTCATCTTCGCCTGTGATGACGATCTTGTCTTTACCCGTCTGAAGGTCGGAAATCCTGGCAATCTATGGCAATCGATCCGTTTGCAAAAAATCCGAAGTCGACCCCCAAAATCGCCGACACGGTTCGACGCAGACGGCAACGTTAAACCGGCAGGTCCTAGCAGATCCATCCATGGAAGCGGTGAGCAGAAGAGTGCTGTCATGAGAAAACTGGACGCTGAAGACCTTCGCGTGATATGTGAAATATGTGACGTATATGTGAAGTAATTCAAGATTGGGGTCAAGAACTTTTGGAGACACTGAGAATGTAAACTCATGTTAATAAGCGCAGTTGCCAAGCTCCGGAAATAACAACATCGCACCTTCTTCTCATGGCTTGAAATCTTTTGCACCTGGCATCCGGAGCACACAACATTGGCATCCAGCACCAACTCCCAATGTGACGCTGTCAGCCTGCTGGAGCGTCGCAGCGTTCCAAATAATCACCTGCCAACAGATATCCATGGTCCATGGTCCACGGTCTGTGGGTCAAACCAAAACGGAGTGCAAATCGACAATAAACGTGACCACATTATTTATTTAGTACTAAACTGTTTTCAACCATCCAATGGTCGGATCAATGGGGTCCCACTGGCACCCCCTGTTTTTGTCATAGCCATGTTCGCCATGTTCCCGACGTCGGATTGTCGCTGGCCTCACTGTCGTCCGTGGCGGTTGCGATCATCTCGCCATTGGGCGAGTAGACTGCGCTATGAATCGTCCGCTCGAACCTAGAAAGTCGATCGAAACTGTGACAGGTCTGACGGTCCTCCCCAAGCAATGGCTGATTTTCACCAAAGGGGCCGTCCTCAACCCACAGATGAGGTCATATGAGGTCAAAGACTCATATGACTATAACTCATATACCCAGATATACCAGTGATATACCCCGCAATTCTAAGGAATCCAATCGAGGTTGGTGACCAGCACAGCACTACCATCATTGCATCATTGCCCTTCACCACCACTCGACTAAGCTCCTCGCTTTGCCAAAGTCTTCTCACAGCCTCCAGTCCTGATGCTTCTACGACTTGGTGGCGGTGCCAGCATCTGCCAGCGATCGTCATTGGCACATTTAAATGACATGCGATCGTCATTTCATCGGGATTCCAAACATGTCATATTCTTAAACCCGCAGCCCAGGAAGTATTGCAAAGATTTCCACGGCCCATGGCACCATGAAAGGTGGCGAATCCACAGCTACCATCGGTGGCACATTGGTGGCTGTCAAGTGTCGTCGAATCCCAAATCTTCACACTTCGATCATGAGAGGCTGTCAGTAAGTTGTAACCTCGGGCGTTCAAAGTGTTGTGGTTGCTAATGACAGGGAACAAAAAAGTGACTGGAACTGGTTCGTTCATGTTTTTGGCTCATCACGCGGCCACGCGCCACCATGTTGTGTTCAGGTCAGCACCATCTGGCGAAAAGAACGCACTGTAAACTGGACCAGAGTGACCCACCTCAATAAGTCAAAGTCCAAGTATGGCCACATCAATGGATAATCAGGCTCATTTGATGTCAGACAGAAGATCTGGAAAAGCCACACCACAATACCCGACGTGACCCGATGGACACCGGCCAATGATGGCAAGCACTTGGGTGGCGACACAGGTTGCCATGCACTGCCCACTCTCACAGTGCCACAATTTGGCAGTCTTGTCCTGAAATTGCTCAACTGAAGGTAGCCGCATGAAGTTATGAAGCCAAGATGGGCGTAAGAATAAGGATTAAAAGCTGTTGGAGACGCTGGAATCAGTCGCTTGCTTTATATTTTCTTGAACCCAAAGGTTTTGACCATCAATTGTTCATAGCTTTTCGGTTTCAATTGTTCATCGTTTTTTTTCAAATGTTCGGTTTCAAAGTATTTAAACAATGAAAGAACAAAAAATATCGAGATCTTCGCTGAGACACGGTGGATGCTGTCGCAAGCAGTTCGCCATCGGGCGAAAAGGCCACACACATCACCTGGCTCAGGATATCCGAGGCCCAAAAAATGGCCATTTTGATGGGCGAAAAGAATAGTACCGTATGTTGATAGTTTTGCTGAGATACAAGATCAAACGAAACCCGAGCCATCCAGCCTGATCTTCGTGCCCAAGAAAGGACATCAGGCATTCCCCAGTGCCAATGTTCCACAGTCGTGCTGTATGGTCAATGGAAGCAGTTGCAACCTTCACTGAACAGTGCAGTGGCAGAGGGAATAGAAATGAAGGGGAGAAAAACACAAGGAACGCAAGGGCTATCCATGGCTATTGGAATGGCTATCATTGGCTATCCAGTAGCATCAATAGCATCCTTAGTTCTACCTTGCCACAGCATGAATTCTTGGCCTACTTTGCCACTGCTTGCAAGGCCAACTGTTCCTCGCACCACCTGGCACTGTCGCACAGCACCAAGCATGCCAGGCGTAAAAAAAGGGTCCTTAAAATTGTCATCAAAATATCTTCCACAATGCCCACCTGCAGCGTACTATGCGCCAGAGTTTTCAAGAGCTCGAAGTTTCCAGATGCAACGACATCCTGCGCAGAAGTCTTCATTGATTTCTTTCTCGCTGGCAAAAAAGGAAAACGAAGAACACTTCTTCAGCATGTGCCTGAGGAACTATCCAGCTCCCGCCAACCGCGACAACCTTTCCGAGATGGCAGGTGTTTCCGCAAAAAGCATGATTCGGTCATCTGACTTTGCACGAGCTGTTGAATTCCTGACACATGCTTTACATGGTGGTATCGCAGCTCCAGTGGCCTGCTTCAAGGCAAGATAGTCCTCTGCCAGGATCGCTTTCTTTTAGATTCTAATTTTATCAGAGTCCCTTGCGAAAAAAATATGTGGCAATGGGCAAATGGATCCCCAGATGGCATGATGCACAATGCTTCAAGGCATCTCGACTCTGAGCGTTTTATTTAAAGAAAATGCAGGAAATCAGATGAAATAAGTAACGCAACTGTCGTTCACCCCGAAAAAAACAGTTCTGCATTGTCTCCTGCAAGTTCTTCTCACTCACCCCACCGGTGGGATAGAATGTGAGATGTGGATAGGGTGCAGAAACTGCCTTCAAGCCCGCCGGACCGCCATTGGCCTGGAAATCATGGCGGGGCTTGAGCCCGAACCGAAGAACTCATTGGACTATCATGGGGTTAGAATTGGATTGTTTTGATTACAACACGATTATTGGATTATAATGTGATTATACTAGGATTATCATGGGATTATCATGGAGATTCAGGATTAGTGTGAGATCCACCATTGAAGGGGAATATTCATAGACAATCTTCATGGACATTGAGCATGAACAAGACCAAGCACCTAGTGACCAGGTAACAGAGCGGAGAGGCTGGAAGTCTTAATGAAAGCAACAGCTGTTCAAAGAGATCATCTTGTCAAACATGTGGGTTTGTCTGAAAATAGTGTACCCCTACACCCAATGGTTAATGATCATTATCCCTACTAAATGGCTATAATTGGGGGTATACCCCATTTTCAGACATACCCATGTTCCCACAGTCTTTTGCCTCGGCTGGGAAGAATTTCAGCAGCGTGAGACCTCTCCTGCGCCAGGCCGGTGATTTTCAGAGTGAATGGCAAGAATAGAAAAGCATAGAAAAGCCACCAACATATACATGTATATATATATGAATGTATTATGTGTATATATATGTATATGTATATGTGTGTGTGTGTTTATATATACATTATAACGTTCTGGTCGCTACTCTCGCAATTCCGCTTCAGCTTTATGTGTCGCGAATTGTCGCCTGCTTGCAAGCTCCACTTCTGATGGTGACTGGACTCCAGGTATCACCTGGGCATCAGCTGATCAGCCGAGTCATCAGCATCCGCTGATCAGCTGATCCCAGGCTGAGCTGCTCACTGGGATGGCGTGATCCAAGCACCAGTCGACCACCTCCATATTCAAACCCAGCGTCACAATGAACTTGGCACCGGCACGGACAGCCTCAGAATCAGCACTGGCACGGCAGCTTGGCAAATGCTTGGTAAATGCTTGGCAGATGCTTGGCTGACTTGACCGCTGTTACACAGTCATTGCTTTCTCTTCTGCGCGAAATCCATCACTGTTAAAGTCAGCGGGTCACTAGCACACCTGCCACACCTGTCTCTGCCAATGTTCTGGCAGAGTCAAAGTGCTCAGCAAAAGAATCTCTAAGGTCCTAAACGATCCTTTGGGACGAACTGACCGATGTCGATGCAGAACTTCAAGTCGGTAGCAACGCTTTGTTGCATCCGTTTTCAAAGCTATGGCTGCTTAGCTCAGCGCATCACAATTCACATTGGAATGATCTTCTGAGAAATACTGGCATCAGCACCAGCAGGCAACTCATGCATCTCCACAAAATCATCTTTCATCTGTCCAATCAGACCAGGTTCGACACAGACAAACTCCTGCGAACAGAGGCTTTAGATTCTAGTCTTCTGCATGGGTTTGTGGATTGGTTCACTTTGCATTTAAATTGGAACCGAAAAAAGGAAAGACAAACACTGCCCTGGCATCCCTTGCTCCTTGAATGCTGGTGGAGGCAAATCACCTGGGGATTTCTCTGCATAAGGGTTCCACCTGGCAAGCTGCGCAAACGTGACCCCTCGAGATCCTGGTGCAGCCTGGTGGCCCCTTTTTCTCCACGAATTCAGCCAGGATCACACCACAATTTCGATGGGTTTGGCAACTCCTGCAATGAAGCCCTCGTTGCAAATGGCACAGGGCGCCTCGTTGCACAAGCGTCTGGCAAACAGGGCTAAGAGGCCGGAGTTTGATCCAAACCAGAAAAGTTGCATTTTGGGTCACCATTCAGGTCACTGCAGCGCCGTTCTTGTGAACAATCGTCACATCCTGAGGACGCGAACTGTACACTTTGCAGATATCATCGCGCTACAGCAATTGTTCGTCCTTGGCTGCATTCCCACTTACAACATCCTCAGCGGTCCAGGAAGCGAGAACAGCTGCCCTTACAAAAAAAAATGAATAAACAATATGAATATAATATGAATATAATATGAATATAATATGAATATAATATGAATATAATATGAATATAATATGAATATAATATGAATATAATATGAATAATTGATTGTTAGTTCAACAGTTCACGATCTTGCGGTATTATTCCAATATTCATTCAATCATCGATATTCTGCTCTGCATTTCATCTCGTTTCGTATGGTCTGGGTCTCAGGTCCTCACCTTGCCACCGATGTACACGCGATCCGTAAAGGCCGGGAGCTCCACGTCTGGTCCAAGCTGCGCTTCTTTCCCGCCTTTCACCTCAGATCTCGGTGAAAAATGTCTGCTTCACCAGGTGAACTCGGCAGGAAAAACCTGGAAACAGCATGGAAACAGCATGGAAACACCTGAAGAAAATCTGAACATGGCCTTGTCCAAATACGTTCGACCTCCAAGCCCTCGCACAGTCACCTGCAACAAACATCAACAAACCACATGACGGACCATCATCACAACTATTGACCCAGACGGGGTCAGCCACCTGCTCAATATCTGGAATCCGGAAGTATGTGTGGAGCAAAGTCTGGAAGGTGAAAGGAGCCTGGCAGCAATGACACCTATATGATCCTATATGAACATGATCTCAACATGATCATTGGGATGCTGTCACAAAAAAGGTCGTCCAGAATTGGAGTTTCTGTCGATACTTTTCTCTTCGGGGAATATGCCACACATATGCTAACTGCACCTGGACTTGGCTGCCAGTACAAGTCCATGCTGTTACCGCATCTTACGACTTGGCACCAATTGTTGTCGCGTTCTCAGCTTCTGACATCTCCAGTATTCTTTACTCTTAAGGTCATTTTCAGAGAGGCCTTACAAAAAGAATCAGTTGCAAGCACAAATAAAGCCGACATAGCAAGGACAAGAATGGCATTTCACAAAATGACCGATATCATCCGATATCTAGTCGCCATTTAAGTCACAGTATTTCACAGTCATGTTGACTCATGTTGACTCATGTTGACTCATGTTGAGTCACTTGAGATTCCGAGATATTCCGAGACTCCCGCAGCTGTCAGTGAGACCACAAACTCCAGCATGAAGGCATGGTTCCAAACCGCTCGGGTTGCCTGCGGTCCGAGACAGACTGAAGTGTGAGTAGATTACAAATGGAAAATCCACAGCAAAGAATCCCCAGTTTTTGTAGTTGATGAAACTGGCTATAATCATAGCGGCTATACTCATATATACCCGGATTTTTGGGATGAATTTCCATCCCCCAGCAGTTGATATTTGGGGATGGTGACCATCGAAGTCGGCCTCGCTATCTTTGAGGACCAAGAGGGCTGTAGACTCAGTCGTGCCGTCTGAAAATAGGCGAAAAATTACCCCCCAAACTATGGCCGTTTGAATGGAGGAAAATATGTGTGTGTATAAATAAATAAATAAATAAATATATATATATATAATATATATTATGAAAATATGGGAAAGGATCTTTGATAAACTAACAAGTCTGGGACGTACACATCGTACACTATTTTCGGACATTCAGACTGATGGATGTTCGTAGTTGGCTTCTAGGGACGCAGCGCCCTCGGCATTGTCCTCCAGCGTCCGTTGAAAGAAATAGTTCAAGCGGAAACAGCTCGGCAGCTCAACTTGGCATTTGAGACGATGCTGTCACTACCAAAAATGCCCGAATTCATCCATCAACAGCACATCTTTCTGATCCGACAGTTGGAAAGAATGCATATTGATTCAATATTGATATCCAAATGGTTGTTTCCTCCATGCAAGCAATATAACATTATGTGGGCCATTTTGGCCACGCTGCCATATTTCCGGTCTCCTTTCTTCAATAATCAACGATGAAAAATATTTTTTGCGCTTCGTGATCCTTCTGCAGATTGCTTCAGGTTCAAACGCAGATCGGGAACTTTGATACTTCTTTCATGGAATAGAATGTCTGTGTTTTATCGTTCTATTGATGGTCCATTGATAATCCCTTTTCCAAGAATCTGTACGAAAATTGACAGAGAAATTCATAGGTCCTCCAAAGACGCCAATGACCAGTGACTGGATCGTGCAAAACCGTGCTGCGCCATCGCCTCAAGGTCCATTTCAGGCAGATTGAGTCCAAGTACAAAATCAAGACAGCTCGAGTTTGCTGCGGAAGACTTGCCGTGAAAGAGTCAACTCGAAAGCGACTTCCAACTCGGAACCACCTTATCCGGCTGGCCGAACTGCGGGAACACCAAAGGTACTCCGCCACGAATCGCCTGCAATCGACTGTGGGAAGCATGGCAGGGCGCCAGGGCCTTTGTTCTACGTCCTGTGGGTTTTCCCCCTGTGTTTGTCAACGACTGGCCTTCTTTCCATCAAAGATGGCTCCAGGTGAAACGAAGATTCCTTGGCAGGGTGGCCATAGTCATCCATTGTTGGACCCATCAGACTGGAGACCAAAATCCCAAGCTGAATCAAGACCAGGGTTCGCTCGACTCCGTCAGGAGTCTTGTAGCTGGTCAGAGTAGCTCCAAATAAGTAGATCTGCAAAATGGAAAACTCTGGGGAATCTGGCTTGAATCTGGGGTCGGCTTGAAGCAAGTCAACCACAAGACTCAACTTGGACCTGGGCTGATGCTCCGCTGCCATGACGCAGCCTGGAAGAGGAAAGAGATGGAATTCAACGGGAAACAACTGCCTATCCGCCGAGGTGCTCCACTGTGTCCAAATCACCTTGACCCTTTCCGGGACCACTCATCCTCAGAATTTCTGTCAGTTTAAGACTGCAAGGCACACAAAATCACACAAAGCTGCGAAAGATCCCGAAACCGAAGAAAACGAACGGCTCGAGCCCCTAGAACTGAGCGATTCACACGTCACAGATCGGGAAGTTCCCGCGGGAATTTATGCTGATAAATGGCTGCTGTGCGACGTCGTCAAAGAAAAAGAACATCCTCCTATGAAGAAATGATTCGGTGCACAAACAAAACTGATGTAATGTGGTAAACCCAATCAATACTAAACTAAACCATCCGTAATATCACCAGAAAATTGGGGGTTGATGGCAATTGGTTTTACCACATTACTTCTACCCTCTTCACTGTGTCTCCAACCATGGCAGCTTGGTCTGCAGTCAGAACAGTACCGGCTCCTCTGCAAAACATGGTTGTTGCACTGCAAACATGTTGTGTCTTAAAATGATGCATTACTTTACCCCGAAAATGTGGCAAGTTTACCTGGGAAAATGATGAACCACCGGCGGATCACAGGGTATTTCGGTGTTTCCCCGGAAATTTTCAAACAAACCCGCACCAACTACTCAACATAAAACAAAGGATCTTGTGGCAAATTCCGGAGTGATCCAAGTGGGTACTGGGTTGGGGCAGCAAGTTGCAACACCGCTCCCACAAATGCACGCGTCTTGCTCATCATTCGAAAAGAGTCGAGCACGGAAGGTCGGAAAATGACCTGAAAAACGTTAAAAAACATGTCCAAACTCTGAGAAACATCCACGGGAAACCAAAATATTTCCATCGCAGCATCAAACGAAATCCTTATATAATTTACATATGTATCATATATCATTATGATATATATATATACACGTTTTTTCCACATTGTGAACAATCGGTTGACGCCTCCAACACAAAGAAACCTCCTTGGACCAAAGCATCTGCCAAATCAGCGGCCTCTCAGGTGACCGAACGGATTCGGATTGGTTGATTCACCAAGCGATTCGCATATGGTACGATTTTTTCTCTATATACTATACAAATTTGTACAATATTTTTTTAAAAATGTATGGGAAATCCGGAATTCGGCACACATTTGGGTGGTTGATTTCGCGCCTTCTCCTCACCTTCTAGGCCCAAGACCTCAAGATAAAACAAAGCGGAAAAAACGGAAATGATTGTCGAACTGTTTCTGAGTCAAAATGCAATCCGCTCGAAGCCCCTTGCAGGAACGATTTGCACTCTCCGGAGGTTGTGCTGCAATTCCAGCTCTGCCCTCAGGAATGCCTCCAGTCTGGTTTGGTTCAACTGTTGGCGCCCAGGCAACCCTTTTATGGCACAATGTTTTGAAATTGTGGCGAATCCATTGGCAGATCATGAATTTTCAATTCGCGGCACCTGACTCTTGTACTTGCTCCTTTTCGATGCAGCAAGTACTCCAGCAGCCGCTGTGGCCCCTGGAAATGGCGTGTTGAAAACCACGGCACGTGGCCACAGCCATTGGCTCACTTGGGCAACCACCGGCCAGGGCTCCGATCGTGGCAGCAGCCAGTAGGGTCTGGCATGGCGGATGTAAACCCAATGGTTTTCAATCCAATTTTTTCCAAATGCAGAAACGTTTTTGTCAAACCAAACTTTGCATGTCAAACAATGATGTTTGACAAATCCGATTTTTTTTCCTTGCCTTGCTTCCCTCCATCGCTCATCTGCACCAACTATGGCGCGGACAACTCACATTGCGCACACGAACTTTTCATTGGGCGTTCATGACCGGGTGTGACATGTTGGAGAATTTCCAAAAACCCAAAACGAAGATTCAATCCGCACTATGGTGGTGGATCTACACGTTTCCAACAACCCTTGGAAATTGTGGCGCGCATCAGTCCGATTGAGTCTTGATTGTGCTGGAAAACGAAATCAAAAGTGCTGCTGCCGTGCCGGAACAATCCGAATCCAAATGCGCAAACCCTGGGCGTCATGTGTCATGCAACAAAATAATGCTGCATTCGATCCCGGGCGCGTTTGTATTAACGATATGGCCACAGGATGTGATTGTGCGTTGGCATATTGGAACACCTCAACCAAAACCCATGCACAAGTCAAAAGGGAAGGAACACACAATAACCACAACGAAAACATTACAACGTACGAAACATCACTTTTTCGATGTTTGTTATCATTTCGTTTTCATAAAAACTGTCGTTGCGAACCATGCCACCATGCAGAAACGGCCTTCCAATCAGAAGTGCAAATCAAAAAATTGAAAAACAACAGACCAGAGAAGGAGTGAAACCAAAACAGCCTCTCACGATGCCGAAATGGAAAATGCAAAGAGGGACCCGGCACAAACAAACAGATTCAACAGTGAACCATGTATCATTTCGCTGTTTGAGTTCTTGTCGTCCCCCATTGGTCGTGCATCAAACACGTGCACTTACTTGGTCCACGGCACCTTTTATGCTGTGGTGTATTCAGCAACTCTTTGAAATTTCATGTTGCAATTCAATGGGAATTTCCAGTATTATAGATATTATAACGATCTTTTGATACTTTCTTCTTGCCACCTCATTTCCACGCAGAAATAAGTTTTGAACCCAAAAATACAATGGGAACTGTGATTTTTTTCCGCCTTTTCAAATCTCGGGACCTACTTTCAACAGCATCAGTATCATTTTTGTGCAGCACCACGGTGGAACCCCCCAAAATTTCATGCACTGACATTGGGCCCAGCAATCGCCGCTATTGCCATTGGAAAATATTGGAAACACATTCGTCCAAATTCTACACCAAACGTTACCACCGGTCAGTCACCACTGGTGCTTCGCCTTGCAAGGTTTTGCCAAGAAGACATCATCAGCGTAGCATCTTGCGAACTTTTCCGAAACCGAAAGTAACCTCTGACCAAGTGGTGACAACGTGCCTCGACTGGCATGTTGTTTTCACAAAAGAGTAAGTACCACGATTCCAATGCGAGACTTGTGGTCTCTAAGGCAATCATTCATTCATTCATTCATTCGTTCATTCATTCATTTCATCCGTTCATGCATTCATTCATTCATTCATTTCATTTCATT
>CAMXCT020001504.1:0-57500 GCA_947184155.2 Cladocopium goreaui
GTGTGGTTGTTGTGTGTGTTGTGTGTTGTGTGTTGTGTGTTGTGTGTGTGTTGTGTGTGTTGTGTGTGTTGTGTGTTTTGTGTGTTTTGTGTGTTGTGTGATGTGCGTTGTGCGTTGTGCGTTGTGCGTTGTGCTTTGTGCGTTGTGCGTTGTGCGTTGTGTGTTGGTGTTGTTGTTGTTGTTGTCGTCGTTGTTGTTGTTGTTGCTGTTTCTGTTGCGTTGGTGTTGTTCTTGTCGGTGTTGGTGTTACCCCCTTGCAGCGTTTTTGCTCGGTTCCGTAGTGGCCGAAAATCGTCAAATCGGTGGTGTTTTCGCGTGTTTTTGCATCGCTCGGAGCAAAAAACACCGTAAATGCCAATGTTTTTGGCGGGTCGGAAGCCCAAAACCACGGTATTTACGATGTTTTTTGCCTCTGGTAGTAAAAAGCACGGTATTTACAGTGTTTTTTGGCCAGCACCTAGCAAAAACACTGGTATTTACGGAGGTTTCACCATGTAGCAAAATGTGGTTTCTTGATCCGAAAAGAACAAAAATACTGTAAATTACAGTATTTTGAGTCTGCTCTTAGGGTGCGTGGGAGGTGTGGAGGAGGGGGGGGGGTACTAAAATGACTAGCAATCTCCTGAAGAATCAGGTAACGGGGCTGGCCGCCCTCCCCTTTACTTCGTAAAGTAAAACTCAAGGTAGCCCCTCTGGAGCTACCTTTCGTGATATATTTATATAAGTATATTTTGAATATTTTATAATATTTTATAGAAATATTAATTTTATTGATTTCCCGGAACCCCTTTTCCGGAAATTTATTGAACCTGACCTGGCTTTGTACTAAAGCCTCCCAACCTGCGGATTTTTTTCCGGAACCTCGTTGAACCTGACCCGGCGCCTATACCAGTGCACACCGGGCTGAAGACTCCGTTAGCTTTACGCTGTTGGGGAATAAGCTTCGGTGATTTTTTCAAATCTTTCTGAAGCATGCTGCGAAGCCAAGCGCTGGAAACACCTCAGCTGGGTTTCCGTGACTTAAATGGCCTCAAATCCTGTTGAACCTGACCTGGCTCTGCACCGAAGCCTCCCAGACCTTCTCCGGAACCTTCGGAACCTTCTTCGGAACCTCGTTGAACTTGACCCGGCGCCTGCACCAGTGCACACCGGAGCTATTCTGGGCTGAAGACCCCATTAGCTCTACGCTGTTGGGGAATAAGCTTCGGTGCTATCCCCAACAGCCGCAATGTTTTATTTTTTTCAAATCTTTCTGAAGCGTGCTGCGAAGCCAAGCGCTGGAAACACCTCAGCTGGGTTTCCGTGAATTAAATGGCCGCAAATCCTGTTGAACCTGACCTGGCTCTGCACCGAAACCTCCCCGACCTTCTCCGGAACCTTCTCCGGAACCCTGTTGAACCTGACTTGGCTTTGCACCAAGGCTTCGTGGAACCTTCTCTGGAAATTCTGGAACCTTCTCCGGAACTCTGCACCAAAGCCTCCACCCTGTTGAACGTGACCTGGCTCTGCACCAAAACTGCCCAGACCTCCTCCGGAACCTTCGGAACCTTCTTCGGAACCTCGTTGAACTTGACCCGGCGCCTGCACCAGTGCACACCGGAGCTATTCTGGGCTGAAGACCCCATTAGCTCTACGCTGTTGGGGAAAAATGCTGTTGGTTTGTCTGAAAATATGGTACCCCTACATCCATGGATGAATCATATTATCCCTCTGAAAATTGCCATGATGTCCTGTAAGTTGTCCCTTCAGTGGGGCAATCAGGCAGGCCTGCAACAGTCATGGGAATGTGACTAATAACTAGTGAGGGATATGGTGATGGGTCAAACACC
Organism: Cladocopium goreaui; assembly: GCA_947184155.2. Lineage (NCBI taxonomy): Eukaryota > Dinophyceae > Suessiales > Symbiodiniaceae > Cladocopium > Cladocopium goreaui. Next base: position 1,830 of record CAMXCT020001504.1, read on the forward strand.
TGGTACCCGGATGGTACCCAAGTCACAGCTGGCTCATGGATGTTCCCCCTTCATTAGTAGTAGTAGGTTTTGACCCATCCCCATATGATATGACTTGATACGACCAGCAATTCAACCGAGCCTTTTCCCACAAGAAAGCATCACTGGAGAAATGCCACCACGACCCTCAGCAATCCTTTGACTTCATAGCAACCCCCAGATAGAAAAGTAAGATCCTACTAAAATGAAGGTAGTGCTATCTTTTGGCGGTGACGACGGCTACTATAATCCAAGTTTTTCCCAAGCCACAGGAATGTTTGGTATTGCCCACTTACGGCGCCACTTGCCGGGGTTGGAACCCTTGGCGAAGGTGGATGGTGGGGACTGATCCGAGCATTCAATGAAGAAATTGCAGGAACTCCCTATTTTGGTGTAAAAACGCTGGTTTCCTGCAAATGTTCCCAAACAAACAAATTGAAACGCGTCCAAACAGAAAGTAGTGTAGGAATTACAAAATAAGCCTGTGTTGCAGAAAACTTCCCTATTTGGGTCTAAAAAAACCTGGTTGAGCCGTTGTTTCTTCCGGAGCGATCAACTTTGCATCTCAATTGAGACGCCGGTCTCGTCACTAGGAAGCCCGGCAGACCGCCTCCAAAGAATCTGAAACGCCTCTGACATGAAGAGTTGCTCCCGGAAGACATATGCTATGGCAGCCAGAAACGTCAAGAGCAACAGAATAAGCGTCAACCAACGCCACCAGTTTGATGAACTTTCATCTCGATTTGTGGGAAGGGTCACATTGAAGTAGCTAGGCGTTTCCTCAAACCAGATTCCCAGTCCCAGTCTCAATCTGACCACCACATCTTTGGTATCACTCCGAAGCAAGTCGGGATTCACTCGCAACTTAAAGTCCACCGAAAAGCTGTGGTCGTTTTCTGCACCATCGCCATAAAAGTTGTCATCTAGCTCCACCAACTTCTTCTGGGTATCCTGGGAAGCGTGCGACCGAAAATCACCACTCTAAAAGCAGGTAATTCAACGAAGTAAATGGGCAAAGGTCCCTTGCAACCTTTTAGATTACTGGAGGCTAATCCATAAACCATCCCAGAAATGCCCCGCCAAAAGCAGCTCCAATGTGATTTCGACAATTGCCATGGCCTGAGGCTTCTTCCAAGAGTTGTAACTGGTGGCTTCCATCACCGTCACATGCACGAGATCTTTGTCCAGTCTGTAGACCTCCCCTCGAAGTTCAGACGAAAATTCCACCTCAGGCAGGATCTGCGGCTGCAACACCGGACTGCCATAGCTGACCCAATAGGTCAGGCCCTTCGACTTAGACACCTTCATTTTCCACTCATACGCCTCGGACAAGGATCGGGTGCAAGGCTTACAGTGCCCAAGGCGGCAGAACAGCTCAACCATCAGCGGCGTGTAGACTAAGATCTGGGCCCCTCCGTCCAAAATCATACTGAATTTCGGGGTGAAGGCGAAGGGTAAACCAGCGAAATCTCTCTGCTCCAGCGCGTTTTCGGGTAAATTTCGTTCCAGGCCGGTGTAAATTTCTAAGCTCCGGAGCACACACTGAAAGTCCAACACGTCCCCCTTCTCCATCGTCACGATGCGATCAGAAATCAAGGGAAGCCATTGGGAGGTGGGCCTCGCAGAGCTGTTGCCATACTTCCGGTAGGTCAGGTGAGCACAGACCGAATTGGAATCAAACAGTGTCAAGTTTTGGAAGTATCCCTTGGCACCTCGACAGTCCACACGAAAGCTGAAGAGTTGCGGTTGCGGAAGGTCCGCAGTGTCATTCAACTCTCGCGTGCATTCATAGCAGACTTTGATTGACGTAGAGATGCAACCAGTGCGACCAGTCTTCTCGAAAGGTGTCATAGACTTCAGACGAACAAACTGGTCCAAGCCGTAGGAGACATGCACTGCCAGGATGACGTGTACACTGTGTACACATCTCATGGCTGAATCGATTTGAAGCAGACGTCTTTTCACTAAGGTATTCTTGAGTCAAGTGAACAACCATCATGATGTGTTGGTTATAACATAGGCAGCCCCATCTATTTGTTTTGCACCAGGGCACCCCACTAAGCAAACTTTGGTATGGATTCTTGTTGGGTTGAAACTTAAAACCTTGGTTTTTCTCCCCACGCCAGTGTGAGCCACCAGGAAAATCATAGCTGCCCAAAGTTTCGCTGAAAATTGGCATCATGTGGGCATGAAAATCTTCCCAAGCTTAGTGTTATATAATGTTATATATGTCTTTGATATAATTAGTTTTGTTGCTTATCATCAACCCACTAGTAATCATGAAATCAAAACCATGATTTGCCATCATTAGCCACCTTTTTTTTCCTAATTAATTATCATCAATCATCAACTGAAGTTCCACTTTCAGCGCCTCAGCTTTCGCGCCGCATCAAAGGGCAAGAACAGCAACGCCAAGCCCCTGAAGTTGGGCCTGATCCGAAACAGGTTGAAAGGGATGAGCCGATCCCAAAACGGTCCCCCCGGTCCCAGGGTCCCCACTTGTTGGCCAGCATGGAATAGCCTTGCTCTTTCAGCCCAGCTTTCCTGGCGAAAGTGCAGGATGTGCGGGACATGGCATCCAACTATGTACTGAGGTCTTGTAAAAATTGCCCACTTCCAGTCCTTGAGGTCTTCCGGATCGGACTAGGTGCTTGTTCCCCCGCAGAGGTTTTTGGCTCAAAGAGCCACCATTTTCAGGGGGTATGGCATGAACTATCTGGCAATTGACATACCAAAAAAAATAAAAAAGCCACCATGTTCAATGGGCCTAGGAAATCGATGGAGGTTTATAGCTGGGAAATTATCTATAAATGGGTCATTTCCCCCGCTATGTAACAAATTTCCAGAAGGTACCAGTAGTGATTTTTTTGAAAAATAATTAAAGATTCCGCCATGCATGACCCGGGCTGGAGCATTCGGCCACATCCCCGTTGCGGAATGTCCATTCTTCCATCAAGTTGCCAATCTTGACCCTTGTCTCGCAACGCTTGCTCGACAATTGCCTGCTTGCATGTGCTGATTCAGGAGCCCGTTGCTGACTTTCTGCGAGGTACATAAAATTCCTCTGGGTATCCCCCCATGCAGATTACCTTGAGGCTTGTGAAGGCAAGCAAACGCCTTCTTACTCAGTATAATCCCATCCCACCAACATTAAACCTCCTAGTCCCAAATATGTGTACATTGTACATCCTCTACTATATAAACCATGAACAGTCTGAGGGGTGTTAAACATTAGACGGAATGGATTACTCTGCATACTCAAATTTGCGATAACGATGGTGGATACTGTTGCAGGGTGGAGAGGTCTACCAAGCATCAACTCTTATATACCCTCTAGTCAATCTTCTTAGATATGCAGGACTCGAGGACCATGAATGTAGATCTTTGTTCAAAGGAGAACACTGAAATGGATTTCTATATGGTTTTCTTGACTTACCCAAGTTTTGTTGCTGTTGCTCCAAGCCCAACACATACCTGGAACCACTCGAGGCTCTCGTTGTAGTCACAAAGACAATCGTCCAGGCTCAGCCAAAAGGCCAACATCCCGTCCTGGGTCGTTTCAAACGGTACCCGTTTGTCATAACTGGTTGAAGGAGCGTTATTCCATGAAATATGGCAATTTCAACGGTAACTTGACCCATCTCCAAAAGACCCTTCTGTTGATAAGATTCGGATGGTTGATGTCTGTGTCTTCCATCTTTTCTTCTCTGCTGCGCCGGGTGGGGGAGCACCCAACTTCCAGCGATTGGCTTTACAAAGAGCCTTCAATCTGCGAAAAGATGGAAATATTTCATCACACTGCAAAGGTTGGCCATGTTTAGAATGATCCCTCAAATGTGAACATTTATAAACCATTAAAATTCCAGGTAACGCCAGCGAGGGTTGCCATCTTTCACTCGGTTCTGTCTATATCTCACGAAGTCTCCCATTCCATCATATAGAGTATTCCCATCAAATCTCTCCACAGAATCTCTCCATTTTTCAGGAAATTCGGATCCCGAAGCCGCCTGTTGAGTGCCACTCGGCAAGGTGCCAGAGATTGTGACCAGACTCGATGGCCTGGGAAGGGGGACTTGATCCGAAAAAACCGCTATTGCAGCAGCGTCAGAAACCTAGATCCACCTAAAGAATCGCTGATTTTCACCTTTTTTTTGTGGATCGCCAATCGCTGGGATCGCTGCCTTCCTGTTCCACAGATAGGCCAATCGATCTGCCACCGCCGGCAGAGGATCCGATCCTGTGCCGATTTCGACGCAAGACCCACAGCCACCTGGAGCTTTTGGAAAAATGGTGATTCCCATCTTTGGAAAATTGTGAAAAACGTGATAAAATCGTCATTTTTTACAAAATACATAACCATAACTGGCTACTATGCATCATTCATGTTTCCATGATACAATGGCTATGTGAACCCCCAAAATTCGGCCAGACAACCCGCGATCTCGGCGCACGCCTGCATCGCCATAGACGCGGCGCAAAATTCCAGATGTTCCACCATTTAGTTGGATGATTTCTACATTAACACACCATTGATAGCGGATGTCCTACATATGATGTTCTGATTCGGTAAGAGTATGTTTGAAAAGGGTTGGGTACAATAATCAATCACCGCCAAGCATAGTATGCCCCAGGCTAAGCATCAGCCAAAATCCACCACATCACTGAGGAGACCTCCTGAAGTCAGAATCCTACCCTCTCCACAGAGAACAACTTCACGAAATGACTCGGTAGAGATCCAATAAACTCAACCTTGTTCAGATCATAAGATCCCTTTTTAAGGTCCTACTTTCAGGGATTACCCAACATCCTAAAATCAACCTTTCGGGAAGCTGTAAACTTAACCAAGCGTCCCTGATACCAAGCAGCATATGTGGTTTTGCACAACTTGTCCATCTGGTTCTGGGTCTGATATGAGACAAGTGCACTATACAGCAACACATAACTCCAGTCACACCAGCCCCACTGACCAAGGAAAAACATGCGATCTTAAGGGCGATGGGGAGAAGAGTGCCTGGGAAAAAATGAATATGTTCCATGATCATAAGTGCGAGTCGAAACCATGGTATATACCCCTCGGTTCACTCCACAATAGTTCGCAAATGAATGTTAATCTCCCTTCTTCTTCCCTCTTCTCCGGGGTCGGCGCCAGCGGCGGCAGCCGTTAAATAACGAAAATTAATTACGGCCCCCCTGCGAAGCTCCGCTCCAGATAATCAACTGAAAACACCAAAATCAAGACGACTTAATGCCGTGACTCTACATATTTCATTGTGCCTGCACCAAACAGCACATAGACGTCCAAGAGTAGTACAATATGATGCATTTTTAATATTTTAACTTGGAAATGTGATTTCCACGACAGCCACGTGTACTTTTTCAATGCCTCAACTTCCAAAAGTACTCCGACCCTGAGATATTTTGAATGTGTTCATTTCGAAATGGACTTCGCGCCACAGTCGCTTGACCTAAGGTATGTTTGGTACTTTGACTTGGAAAAAAGTGTTTATATGTTTACATAGGTTTTTGCATATAATATATTATATATTGTATATTACATATTATATACAATATATAATATATATAATATATACTATATATATACTATATATATAGTATATATAGTACATATAGTACATATAATATATATAATATATAGAATCATATATAATATATATATAATATATATAATATATATAATATATATAATATATATAATATATATAATATATAATATATAATATATATATATGATATATAATATATATAATATATATAATATGTATATATATAATATAATATATATATAATATAATATATATATAATATAATATATATATATAATATATATAATATATAATATATAATATATATATATGATATATAATATATATAATATATATGTAATATAATATAATATAATATGATATATGTTATATTATTAATATAATATGTAATATAACATATATAATATGATATGTATTATAATTTACAATTAATATATAATATATTAAATGTAGTATATTATATTGAATTATATATTATTAAATCAATATGTATTTTTTTGTTACAAAAGCGATTTCTCAAGGCGGACGCGTTTCGCATCCGGGAGTTCAGCATCAGCAGCTAAATCTTCCCTGCAATGCGAAGGAATCTCGATGGCGCAGTGTTAAGGTAACATACGAAAACGAATCTGTTGTTCAACGAGGTGACATCCCAACCATGAAACGATGAAGCACGCCTAGCAGGAAACTCCGGCAGTTGCTGGCCGTCAAAGGCAAGCTGCACATCCAAACCTTGAGAGCAGGGTTCTGGAAACAGAATGAAATGTAGATGTAGATCTTACAATAATAAAGGTATATGATGTACGATGATGTACGATGATGTACGATGATGTACGATGATGTACGATGATGTACGATGATGTACGATGATGTACGATGATGTACGATGATGTACGATGTATAATTGGAACTGATTGAATATTCAAGTGCAGAAACTCAACCTATTGTAGGCCTTTGGAAATGATCTTGGTGAGGGGCCTTCACTTCGCAACGTGCGTAACTCCTCGTTGACCTTGCAAGAAATGCCCAAGGAAATGCGTGCCTAGTGGTCCTCTGCCTTCTGATGGAAGATGATTGAAAAATATTGAACATATTCTCTCAAATCCACCACAATCCTCCAATTAGCTATATCCTCTTGCAATGTAAAGCTCTGCCAACTGTTTAAAAATAGCTTGCAAACGGACGAACACCAAAATCCCAAAAACATTGTGCCTCGTCATGATCTCCAATTGCACAGGAATCCATGCCAACAAGCAGGGCCCTAGCGAAGATGATGGTGGGTGTTGGGTGCGTGTTGGGTGCGTGTTGGTGATTTCCTTCGGACAAGGAGTTGAGAAAGTATCGACAAATAATAAGGAAGATATGAAATAGTAAAAAGCCTATTGCCTGCGCCCAAGTCAATACCTCCTAAGCAGCATCTGTGAAGTTAGCCAAGTTATGCCAAGTCTGCTAAGTTGACAGATGCACCAAAAGATCACCTGTCAGAGAATGGAAAAAATGACAATCAGAACTTCCCAAAAAAGCAACAGACCCTACATTACAGATCATTACAGTACTCGATGCCTGCGCCCTTCTCCGAAGACTTTCAGCGCCCCCAGACCCTCCTTGAAGGTCGAAGTTTGCGGACTAAGCCAATCGCTTCGTCCAAAGACATGTGCGTAGGATGGCCATTTCGAGACAGCGCATCCACCATGAAGAGATCAATGCCCGCGGCAGCAGCTTCTTCCAAGAAAGTCATAGTCTCCGGCGGCACGGCCGAGATGTCCGAAATGTACACCTCAAACTCACCAGAACTAACTCTGCCATGCTCTGTCTTCCATCGTTTGAAATTTCATGAAATTTCATATACGAATATATTAATATATATAGTTATAATTCATATCATATTTGGTATTTCTTCGCTATTCCTGTGCGATGTCGCCCCATTTACTGGCACTCTCGTACTCAGCCTTTTTACCGTGAAAATGTACGTACGCTTGAACGCTTGTCGAGTGTAACTCTTTCTCCTGAGGCCTCAGCTAGAGGGTAGCCACCTTTCAGCCGACCCCCAAATGCAAAGCCCAAAGAGACGTAGGTACCTCCATGCCACACCTTAGGCATCATATGGCATCATGCAACACGCGATGCAACAAATTAAAACCATTGAATGGGAATGTTAGCCTCTTACTATAGAGGAAGCCATACTTTCGGTGATTCTGTTGGAAACTCAGGCAGCTGCAGGAAATACACGAAGCGGCAGACCATCCACAAGTTCCATAGTCTCATCGTCAGAGACCTTTCAATTTATAGTGGTGAGCTCAGCAACTGAAATCAGTGAGTTCAGAATCCAAACCTGCTTCGGCTTTCGATGCGACTGGATGAAGTTTTGCTGCAGCCAAATATGTCACACAAATGCTCCCTTGCAGCCACCTCCGCAAACTCAATGTATGCAATTCGGCGTCGAAGAACGCCCGGCTCCACAAAGTCTGCTTGCGCGTAGAGGTAGGGAAAAGCTTCTCGAACCTAAGAGACAGCAGGATCTCAACAGGGGGGGTGCACTTTGCAGAAGCCGACACACCATGCAAGCTTGAGTCGAAATAAATTCATGCAGTGCCACATGTCTCTTTGGATTCAGACTCTGTCAAGAGTGACCTTGTTCGAGATGATTTGCATTGGACCAGCCTAGGCTTACAGTGAATTCCCAAAAGTATCCAAAAGTTGCAAGGATCTCCAGCATCAAACGCAAGACTCTCAACTGCTGGCAACTTGGGATCATTTGTATTTCTGCCAACACATCAGTATACAGTATACTCAGTATACCATCTGAAGCTTACAGGTGCATAATTATTGGGTTGCTGCAGGCACAGTTTGACGAATGTCCATCTGGGCAAAGGACCCCTCCTGCCAGGCGATACCCGATGTGTTGTCCATCGGAATGGACCTTTTCGATGACCTTCAAGTTGGGATAGTTGCATTCGTCAACCATGCAGAATAGATCCTAATTAAACAGAAGCAGGTTTATCTATAGATTCACTATAGCAATCCAATGAGATGTCGATTGCTGCCATACCGTATGCCGTATGCATTCAACCACCATTAGTATCCATTATATAGGTTGTAGCTTAACGCGAAGAGTTTGAGCTCACAGCTCCCCGCAAACCTTGCCTGCAAGTCCCGCAAGTCATCCATGCCAAGCATGGCATCAGCATGGCCATGCGTCACTAAAAGAGCATCAATGTTGCTGACTCCGAACTTTGGCAGTGTTTGCAAGGCTGCCTGCGCAAACAACGCAAACAATATCAGTCGATATCACTGCAACATCGGATCTACACTGCTTTTACCCCACTGCAATGCAGACATCCCAGCCTGGCGAAGAGTCTTCCCTGCATCCACCATCACATGGCGAACCTGTCTTTCAAGATGTCTGTGTCTGAGGTGCTGGACAGATGCTGTTGTTTTTTTCGTCGATGAGTCAAGGAAGCAAGACGGCAGTACCCGACTCCCATCAGGAGGGCTGTATCGCACCAGCAGCGACACGTTCAAACGTCGATTCTTGGAAGTTGGATTCTGATAAGCTTCCTCGCACGGTTAGACTTGGCTTCCACTTCCCCGGTTCGCTTGTAACTGTAAAGTCGCAGACTTGTCTGCCTACAAAACTCAGCGCATCGAAATGTCATAGGACAAGGAAACGTAAAGATTTCTGCGACCGTGATTCTGTCTAAACTCTGGCAAAATAGACCTGAAGCTTTCTTTGGACTCGTTGCTACCGACTACCCATAAACATGTCTTTTCTCGATGTCACAAAATGACAAGCAAAGCCAAAGGAATATGAGCTCAGTCCTCACAAACTGTCATTCCATCAGATTTCCGAATTGCTGTCGCCTTGGACCCAGATTTGTAAAAAGATTCCCTCTGACATTTTTGTTGAACAAATACATATATATATATTATGATATCTTCACATTTCTCCAGCCATACTCCCTGCAGATTCTCCCTCTTCTTCAGCATCACTCTTGGAGCCCGGCACTTTCGCACTGGCCCTGCAGAATGTGTGCAAGCTGCGGGACAGCTGTTGATACTCCAGACCTGACAGCGGCAAACTGGATCAGACACAGGTTGCCACACATTGTAGCAATTTTTCCATTGGTAAAATGTTGACATTGCAAGAGCGATACTTGGTTTGTTGAATTGCGTCTTGAGGCCTGTCGAGAAAGCCTTTGCTAGACTAGACATATTCACGAAGCTTCTCAACAGCAGAGTTTAGGAAACCAAAACAACATATCAAAGCTAAGAGGCAAGATGGGGCAGAAAACATGTTATTTGTGCTACCTCCCACGCACCCCTATGATGACATTTCCACGCCCGTGTCGCACCCTAAAACGACCGCGTCGAAGCTGCCCTTAGAGCAAAACTCCATCACACTGGAAAGTACCAACAAGAAATTCAAACTTAGGTAAATTACGGAAAGTATCAACAATGATGTCCAAGCTCGAAACTAGCTTCGGAGGCGGAACCGTTTGCAGCACGGCATGCGCGGCACGCAGCGCCTGAGTTCAAAGCTCAAAGGTTCAGCAATTTGCTCACTAGATTTGGATGATTCGCATATGCTAGCTTTATTTGAAATCAGATTTGCCAAATTGTTGCCTTGGCCTCTGGTGGGCTGAGTTGCAGACCATGCTAAACCTCTTCTTGTCACTCAATACTGGCTAGTCCATGGCCAAGCACCCAAGCGGCACTAAGAAAGAAGTTGTTGGACATCTTTGCAGGTTGTGGGAATTGGGAACTGTGCAAGGGTTCTTTACTTCAAGGACTTCGGCTGGCTTGAATTGAAGCAGCAGGTATATGGATGGTTGCCATAGTTTCTTTTGAAGCAGCAGGCATATGAATTTACCGGAATTGCCATAGTTTCTTGATTAGGTTTGGCGAGCTTTGCAAGAATGTGGTCCTTCATCAAAGCATCAGGTGCTGCAAATGCACAGGTTTGTTGACCCCAGATGCTGTTTGCTGCAAGTCCATGGCTCGAAACTGCAATGCTCTTTTTTTTGGCCGAAGGCTGATGGGGGTGAAGCTTCATCTTCAGCCAATTGTACTGAGGATCTGGGAAATCCAGTGGCTTTAAAACCAATCGTGGAAAATGTCCAGGGTGTGGAACACGCCCTGCGCAGCTGGTCCGCCAATGGGATGTCCTCCTGGGAGTCAAGTTTCGAAGCGGCCAAGTTGAACAAGGAGTGATGCTGCACAGATTGCCAAAAGCTCTGAATCTGTCAATTGGGTGCTTATATAGAGGAATTATAAGATGCTTCTACGGGGATTTGAATGGTTTTCATGGCTTCATCAAATTTGGTTCTGGGGAAGTGGATAGAACCGCCTTAAAAAGTGTAAATGGATTTATTGCGGTATACGGTATAGCGTCCGCTTCCCTCTCCCAACCATTCTCCAAGTTGCTATGGAGTCCAGCAAATGCCTTGGGACAACGCTTCCAACTCCCACCAAACATCCACTGCATCGCATCGCTATTCTCTGCATGGAAGGACAAACCCACATTGCGCAGCTGATTCTTTCCTGCCACACTGAGGATCAAACAGAGCTTTTCGGACATCTCCGGCTTCGGCTGCACGAGCCGCAGCTGCTGCCTACCATCACCATGTCACCATGCTCTCTATTTGTTCGAATGCAACTCTGTGCTTTTTCGGAGTCCAAAGGATCCATCGATTGTAAAACAAATATTGTGCATCATTGAATCATAGTCAATCCTGAATCTATATTTGATGCGTGCCACAAAGACTCGGCTCAGGTGCTCACTACGAAGAAAGGACGAACATCTCCACGAGATCGCATGAGCAGCCGCAACCTCAACGGCCCAGTACGGCCCAAGGCCGTTTGCCATTCCAAAAATCGTAAGAATGTACAAAATGCATCAAAATGCATCAAAAAGCTTTGATCATTCGATCTGGTGACGCAACTCGGATTCCTGACTCGTCGGCCAGCGAGCGTCTTGATGGGATCTTGTGACGTTCACTGTTGCTCAGCATTGCACTGACGCCAGACCTCAAGCTACATGTCGCACATCGTCGCACATCGTCGCACAATCTCATCCAGGCTTTGATGACAATTTTCCATCTGAGAACTTTGCTTGCCCACATCCAGCCTTTTCCTGGTATTATCGGTTTCTTAGGGGTTTTGCTCTGCCATGGTTAAACAGGGGCATGAAGCGATTGTTATTACGTTGCTATCCTGACTGCGAAGTATGGTTTCTTATTGTTTCTTTGTCTCGCCTGTCTGCAGCTGTGAAGAGTGGCCATGCCTCAAATGCTACTCCACTTCAAAGCTAAAAAGCCCCCTCTACATCGCTTTCATCAGTCAGGAATACTGAGGGGAAGTCCGCTCTTGGGCCGCCCAACCTCCGCAAACCCGCGGATCAAAAAATTAAACATCTACTTGCTCACAACACTACGTATGTTCATTTCAGTTCCAACGGCTAGCAGCAAAGGGTGAGCAATGATTGAGTAATGCAGTAATGCATGATAATATTTGTTCCATCCACAAAGAGCCAAGAAGGCGGCATTGTTGCCTCTGTTAACAAAACCTGAAGTATTGAAGTCCTGCGAGTCAGGTAGACTCTATCTTTTTATCAAACATTGAGAATGCAAAAAAAACAAGAGAAATACAACCCCAAAATGCAACAATTTTGTCAAGTTTGGCGTGTCTAACTTTGAAATTGCACAAAAGAAAGGGAAACATACAGTGAACCAGGCAGTTCCTGAGCGATGTGTCTTCTGGCACCAAGACTAGTTGCTGTGCTGCCTTCTATAAGCAACATACGCTGCCGTGAGAATTCCAAGCAAAACCACAAGGCTAGTTGTAGCAAATCCGGAAAATCAAAAAATGCAACGGAAAATGCAAATGCCAAAAACAGCGCAACGGAAAAATGCAAAAAACATGCAACTTCCAACGTTGCATTTTCTGAGTTGCATATCTTGCAACTTGCGACGTTGCATTTTCTCCCTTGCATGTTTTTTTGCAACTTTGATCAACTTTTGTATTGTTTTTTTACGCAAAAAAAAACATAAAAATGGAAAACAAAATACAACGGCGCCAAAACAAATGCAACAGAAAATGCAAAAAAAATGCAACTTCCAACGTTGCACTTTCTGAGTTGCGTTTTTGTTGCAACTTGCGACGTCGCATTTTCTTAGCTGGATTTTTTCTTGTCGAAACTTGCGACATTGCATTTTCTAATTTGCTTGTATTTGGAAAGCTCCTCCAACAAGAGACATGTTTAGGGGCTGGCAAACTGAAAAAAAAACACTCCCAAAAAATGCTGTGCCAAGACATGGCCTTGAGCCAGCATCACGTATCCTCCACTCATCCGGGCAGGGAAAAAAAGAAACTCCATGGCTGCATTTTTCCAATTGTTTTTTTTAATACAGTTGTATTTTGATGTCGTATTTTTTTCGTATTTTTATTGTATTTTGAATTCCTCTCAAGTCACATAGCCTGTACCTGGTGCCGCGACTTCAACTGAAGTACACGTCGGGGGGGACATTCTACACAATCTTGTTGCGAGGCTCCAAAGATGCAAAGCACTTCAGAGATCCTCAGGCACTGTCCGAGACAAAGATCATAGGATGTTTCCCAGCTCCTGGTACAGGACAGAAATACAACATGTTCACCTGGTGTATCCTGGTGTCTTCGCTGACAGATTTTGCCCCTGAAACCAGTATTCATCGATATTCCCATTGACTCTTGTGGATTTTGTGCACTGCCGCACGCATCAACGATCAAGTCGAAATAGTGCATATCATCCGCCACAAATGGTACTCACTCCAGCAACTTGTTCAAACAAACTGCCAAAATCTTCATCTCAAAGTGATTCAAGTCAATTCAAGTTGACTATTGACCAGGCCAAGCCGTTACGTTTTTGAAGTCTGAAGAGCTTGGGAGAGCTTCCAGAATGGCGCTTTCGCCCCTCCTTGGATCCAAATTCTTCCAGCTTGGCCATGGCTGCTGAAGCCAAGTCCACTAAAGGAGACCTGGCCCAAGGGACGACCGCTGACCCTGGTGACCCTGGTGACCCTGGTGCCGTGACCCAAACTGCCAGGGCCGCCAAGTATAGCTGACTTCGGCACCTCAGCTGTCGCTGCCAGTCATCCAACAGAATCCAACGTGTTGGACTTGCTGCTGGCTGTTGGTGCCTCAGAAACTGACAGCTCCATGCAATGTTGGCGAGGTGCTGCGGCTCGCAATCAGAATGATGGACCTTTGTAGGTCGGACAAGCTGGTCAATCACGAATTGAATAAACTGGATAAACAGTCCCCAAAGCATCCGAATAAGATACATACTCCTCGTTGTGCCAGGACTTCAAATAGTTCGTCACTGTAGAGTTGCAAGACCTCAAGCACATGGATCTGTTGTCCTGAAAGAACTTTGTGGTCGCCGTTTCCAGTCACACACCAACAGCAACCAGACCTATCCGCCAGACTCTACTGGTGGCTACGCTTTTGCATTCTACAGTACTGTACTTGACCAAGCACTGCACGGCGTGTTCCCACACGATGTTTGCAGCTTCCTTGCGGGGCAGAGGCGTCTCTATGTTATTTTCACATTACAAGTCTGCAATAAACATCAATAAACCATGAGATAGCAACAAAAACCGCTGTGGATTATGTTTCGCACTGCTCACATGATTCCAATGCAAGTGCTCCAGAAATCTCCGCCTGGGGTTGGAATTCCGATGCCTTCAGCATACTGGATGAGGCCTCAATCAAATATGTTTGCAAAAACTGTCGTCCGATATCACTCGCAAACGTTTCACTGAAAATCTTGGAATATGTTGGCATGAATGATTCACATGCAGGTTCTCTGATTTCCACTGCCAGTTTCCAGCGCGCGGCTATTGCTTCAAACATTGACCCGTTGTAGAGCTAGCTGATAGTGGAGGACTGCGCTATGTTTGCCAGGTGTTGTGGAGAGTACTCACCGGATTCAGCCAACCTGCCAGTTTTAGTTTGGGATTTGAGCAGTGACATTTCAACTTAGCAAACCTGCAAGCAGAAGCCAGTTCCATCCTCCCATCCGGTCCAATCCATGTCGCCTGCGAGCAGAAGCCGCTTCCAAGAGTGCTCTCTCGAAATGTTGCAATGCCCTGCAGGAGGCAACATTTACACAGGCAAAGACACTCCAATACACATTCTACACCAGCCACCTTCCATTGAAATCTTGAGAACTCAGGCCTGAAGGTCCAAACAGTATTGGAAATTTCTTAAGGTCTGAATGCAACCTAAGGATCTCGAAAGGCACTAATGCCCAGCTGCTTGATCACAAATGATCACTACACGCTTGCTTTATCAGCTTAGTTGTTTCGGTCAGCGTCACATTTGGACCGGGTATTCGACCAAGCGAGAGCGAGCTCGCAGTGAGACAATCTGCATGACCTCAGAACCACTGGTCATGTTGCTGAAACACCTGCAATGTTGACCTGCAAAACACGAGTGGCACCGCATGTCACCTGTGGGAAACGTTTCATGATGTTACAGTGATGTTACAGTGATGTTACGATGTTCCTGCCATTGTTATTGATGCTGCCCATACCAAGTCATGGAACCGATAGATGTGCCATGCCGTTGTGCCACAAGTTGCGCCATCCTGCGCCATCCTCAGACCCTCGCTGGCTTGTCATTCCAAAGCAACGTCGCTAGCGCCCAGCTGCTGTTGGCCTCAGAGTCCGCTTCACACAGCGCTTCAAAGCAGGACTATGTAGAACTTAGAAATCTCATGGAATCTTAGTAATTAGATGTAATTAGCTTTCCCTAGCTTTCCTTAGCTTTCCTTAGCTTTCCTTAGCTTTCGACTAGGCACTTTGGGTTGAAGTAGTCATTTTTGATGTCGCTCGCCTGGGAGGGGTCTCAAGCGAGGGCCGAGCTCCGCAAGTTGAGCTGTGTAAAAAGAAACACTGTTTTGGGCCAAAAAGTTGGAGTAACCACAATCATCCACAATCATACTCCTGATTGATGTCTACTGAGTTTTCCAATCGTGACCCTTTGCAGCGTAAGGTTTTCACCGCTCTCTCTAGTACAGAAGAGAAGGTTGCGTGCGGCAAATCCTCAACTTGCGACACAACCTTGAAATCTATGATAGCTCACTGGATAGGATCTTCACAGCCAGCTGAGATCACGACATCTGGGTTTTTGCCCGTCAGCTTTGCAAACCTATACAGCGCAAAGGCCTCGTCAAGAGCAGTGGCTATCCTACCTGGTTTCAGAAGAAGAGAAAATCAACGGCGTTCTCGGCAAAATCTGCAACCGCTGAGGTGAATGACCACATTCGTTGAGTCGAAGAAAGGCCTCAGAGGTTGAGATCTGTCTGTGGTGATTCACAGGTGCTTCTCAGCAGGAAGGTTCTTCGCTCAAAGAGGTTTCTTGTGTTCAATCTGACCCCGTGTCAGAATCTACATCAATAGCAACAAGTTTCTAGTTTTTGAAATAGGTCTCCAAACAATGTCTCAGGGTGTAGCAAGAAGCGGTCGCACAAGTCAGCAAGTTCTCTGACATCTTTACATTGCATCATCTGCCACGGATTGCCACGGGAAACAGAAGTGAATTTGCCAACCGATCAGTGCCACTTCCGATTTTGGCCCCAACTGCATATGGGTTTTTCCACCAGCCTGACTCAAGATCTGGCCCTCCTGATGGCTCGGCCGGTCCTTCATGTCATTGGCCCATGGTTGTCCATCATGAAGCGAGTGGAAAATCGGCTGCTCACATGACTCAATATGCATCACCGCATCACAGTAATACTGCTTTGTAATAAAAAAACAAGATGAAGCCCACGAACCCGAATGCTCACACGTATGTTAATGGTACAGATGTCAAAACACATGGTTATGCAGTCACGCACAATACCTTTCTGCAATAGTTTATTTGAACTGTCTTGTACATGTTTCCCTTGTTACCAGTCTGCAGTGTGGAGTGGAAAGTGTAGAGTGTGGAGTGTGGAGTGTGAAGTAAGGAGTGTGGAGTGTGGAGTGGGGAGTGTAGAGTGTGTAAAGTGTAGAATGCGGAGTGTAAAGTGTAGAGTGTGGAGTATGGAGTGTAAAGTGTAGAGTGTGGAGTGTAGAGTGTGGAGTGTGGAGTGTAGAGTGTGGAGTGTGGAGTGAGGAGTGTAAAGTGCAAAGTGTGGAGTGTGGAGTGTAAAGTGAGGAGTGTAAAATGAGGAGTGTAAAGTGTGGAGTGAGGAGTGTGGAGTGTAAAGTGTGGAGTGTGGAGTGTAAAGTGTGGAGTGAGGAGTGTGGAGTTTGTAAATTGTAGAGTGTGAAGTGTAAAGTGTAAAGTGTAGAGTGTAAAGTGTAGAGTGTGGAGTGTAGAGTGTAGCGTGTCGAGTGTGGAGTGGAAAGTGTAGAGTGTGGTGTCTAGAGTGTGGAGTGTGGAGTGTAAAATGTAAAGTGTGGAGTGTACAGTAAAGTGTGGAGTGTGGAGTGCGGAGTGTGGAGTGGAAATTGTAGAGTGTGGAGTGTGGAGTGTAAAGTGGGGAGTGTGGAGTGTAGAGTGTGGAGTGAGGAGTGTAAAGTGTAAAGTGTGAAGTGTGGAGTGTAAAATGTAAAGTGTGGATTGTAGAGTGTAAAGTGTAGAGTGTGGAGTGAGGGGTGTAAAGTGTGGAGTGTGGAGTGAGGAGTGTAAAGTGTGGAGTGTGGTGTGTAGAGTGTGGAGTGTGGAGTGTAAAATGTAAAGTGTGGAGTGTAGAGTGTAAAGTAAAGTGTAGAGTGTGGAGTGTGGAGTGAGGAGTGTAAAGTGTGGAGTGTGGAAGTGAGGAGTGTAAAGTGTGGAGTGTGGAGTGTAAAGTGTGGAGTGTGGAGTGAGGAGTGTAAAGTGTGGAAAGTGTGGAGGTGTGGAAAGTGTAAGTGTGGAGTGTGGAGTGGGGAAGCGTAAAGTGTAGAGTGGGGAGTCTGGAGGGAAAGGGTAGGGTTGGTGTGTAGAGTGTGGAGTGTGGAGTGTAAAGTGAGGAGTGTAAAGTGTGGAGTGAGGAGTGTAAAGTATAAAGTGTGGAGTGTGGAGTTTAAAGTAAAGTGTGGAGTGTGGGGTGCGGAGTGTGGAGTGGAAAGTGTAGAGTGTGGAGTGTAGAGTGTAAAGTTGGGAGTGTGGAGTGTAGAGTGTGGAGTGAGGAGTGTAAAGTGTGTGTGGAGTGTGGAGTGTAAAGTGTAGAGTGTGGAGTGTGAAATGTGGAGTGGAAAGTGTAGAGTGTGGTGTGTAGAGTGTGGAGTGTGGAGTGTAAAATGTAAAGTGTGGAGTGTAGAGTGTAAAGTGTAGAGTGTGGAGTGGGGAGTGTAAAGTGTGGAGTGTGGAAGTGAGGAGTGTAAAGTGTGGAGTGTGGAGTGTAAAGTGTGGAGTGTGGAGTGAGGAGTGTAAAGTGTGGAGTGTGGAGTGTAAAGTGTGGAGTGTGGAGTGGAAAGTGTGGAGTGTGAAGTGTGGAGTGTGGAGTGTAAAGTGCGGAGTGTGGAGTGGAAAGTGTGGAGTGTGAGTTTGAAGTGTGGAGTGTAAAGTAAGGAGTGTGCAGTGTAAAGTGTGGAGTGTGGAGTGTAAAGTGTAGAGTGAGGAGTGTGGAGTGTAAAGTGTAGAGTGAGGAGTGAGGAGTGGAAAGTGTAGAGTGTAGTGTAAAGTGTGGAGTGTGGAGTGAGGAGTGTAAAGTGTGGAGTGTGGAAGTGAGGAAGTGAGGAGTGTAAAGTGTGGAGTGTGGAGTGTAAAGTGTGGAGTGTGGAGTGAGGAGTGTAAAGTGTGAAGTGTGAAGTGTGGAGTTTAAAATGTAAAGTGTGGATTGTAGAGTGTAAAGTGTAGAGTGTGGAGTGTGGAGTGAGGGGTGTAAAGTGTGGAGTGTGGAGTGAGGAGTGTAAAGTAAGGAGTGTATAGTGTAAAGTGTGGAGTGTGGAGTGTAAAGTGTAGAGTGTGGAGTGTGGAGTGTAAAGTGTAGAGTGAGGAGTGAGGAGTGGAAAGTGTAGAGTGCAGTGTAAAGTGTGGAGTGTGGAGTGTAAAGTCTCAGGTGACGAGTGGGGAAGTGTAAAGTGCAAAGTGTAAAGTGTGGAGTGTAAAGTGTAAATTGTGGAGTGTAAAGGGTAGAGTGTGGAGCGCACAGCTTCCCCCATAGACACGGCGAAGCCACGGGCAAACCAGAGACTCGAGACGAGACACGTGGGAGCACCAAAATGAGCATTTCGTACGAGACTTTCTCCAATTTTTATTTTTTCGGCACGTTATCAAACAGGTTGGAATGTCACAAAGTGCCATGCCTGCCACGCAAAACGACAGGACAACCTGCTTGGAAACCTTCGAAAAGGACATGTTTTCCAGCTTCCCCCATAGACACGGCGACGCCACAGGAAAACGAGAGACGCGCGACAAGACACGTGGATGCAGAAAAAACAGCATTTCGTACGAGACTTCCTCCAATTTTGACATTTTTGACACATTATCAAACAGGTTGGAATGTCACAAAGTGCCACGCCTGCCACGCAAAACGACATGACAACTTCCTTGGAAACCTTCGAAAAGGAGAGGTTTTGCGGCTTCCCCCATAGACACGGCGAACCCACAGGAAAACCAGAGACTCGAGACAAGACACGTGGGAGCACCAAAACGATCATTTCGTACAAGACTTCCGGCCATTTTCACAGTTGGCCACATGACAAAAGGACAAGTTTTGCAGCTTCCCCCATAGACACGGTGAGGCCACGGGAAAACCAGAGACGCGAGACGAGACAGGTGGGAGCACCAAAACGAGCATTTCGTGCGAGACTTCCTCCAATTTTCACACTTTGTAGCTGCAAAATCGACGTTTTCCTACGAGTTTTCCTTAGAACCTGAAAATTTGCAACCTCAAAATCGATGTTTCGTGCGAGGCTTCCGTCAATTTTCAGCACATCACACAAAATGCCACGCCTGCCACGGAATTTGCACCTTGTCACCACTTGACGCAGCCCTGCCAATGCGATTTTCTAAAGTGCTGCGCCTGCCACGAAAAATGACGATGGACACGTCCAAAGTGCTGCGTCGGCCACGAAAACTGCAACACATCTTCTGACAACGTCACAAAAGTATTGCGCCTGCCACGCAAAACGACTTTCGACACGTTCCAGAACACGTCTGAATGTCACGAAGTGCCACGCCTGCCACGCGAAACGAAGCAACGACACGTCTGCAACCCCCAAAAAGGACCACCTCTGCAGAACTTCCCATAGGCACGGCCATACGGGGATCGCGCGAACACTTGCGGACGGTTGCGGACGGTTGCGGACGGTTGCGAACGGTTGCGAACGGTTGCGAACGGTTGCGATCGTGAACGCAACGTCGAGCGAACACACCCTCAACCCCCAGACCCCCAGAGTGAAACGGGAACCCTTGCTACGCATTCGGGAAAAATATCAGAGGATTTCAAAGGCAACTTGTCACGAGGAGCGCATTGTGCACAGTCCACGCTGGATGCGGGCAGGCAAACTGGATTGGCTCCTGGGTCTGATGGCTTGCATGTCCTCTCTATGGTCGATGCACACTAACCTGAGGCGTTGGATAAACTGCCTTCGGGAGTCTCTACAACAATCATCCGTCCACTGCAAAGGCAGTGCCTGAAGTTTCAGAACCCCATGTCAGGAAATAAAGATGAAAATAAATGAAAAAATACCTGAAAGTGGTCCATAGTGGTCCAAGTACTGCTTGTTGAGAGCCCTGCATCCCCATGATTGGTTCACATCCCATTGTCGCTCGAAGTCCGCAAAGTCCGCGCTAAGCTCCAAAACCCCAAGGCTGAGTTGCTGGCTGAAAGCCTTCGTAGAGCGTTGCTGAACATGGGTTGCATCTTCTGGTAATGTGCGCTGTCTGTTCAAGATGGATCTTGTAGTGCATTCTTCCTGATCACCATGTCTCCAAGAAGTTGTTCTTCAATCATTATTGATTGATATTGCTTGCAAAGGTTGTACACATAGTTTGCCAATTTGTTTGCCAACTAGATTGATCGAAATCGGTTGAAATCGGTTGAAATCGGTTGTTGCATGCTGTGTGAGCAAAGAAGTCTGGTCACAACCTGCCCAAGAAATACTGCCGGCCTCGAGTCGGACACGGCTTGTAGAAAAGAAACATCCGTAAAACAGGCCATCCAAATCACACATCGGCAATCATCGCAAGGCTTCATGATACCAAGAAAAGCCGTGTTCTGCTTGAATGATTTTGAATGATCATGAGGCAGGGCAAGGCAAGCGTTTTTCAAAAATAGCGCTACTTCGCGCGGAGCTCGTTGATTGCATCGCCAGCGATGCCGGCCTTGGTGTTAGGCTTCATCACCCATGTCTCTCCCAAAGATCTGCTCCTTTTGCTGCCACGTTCATGTGATTCTCAGGGATCAAGTCATACTATCATATCCAGAAAATATCTGTGTGTATATATATATATACATATATAATGCTTCAGGATGGGAGCGTCGAGTCTAGAGGTTGCAAGATGCGCACCAACAAGGTAAGAACCCAGAACCAAAGACCCTTGACTCTTATCTCTACCAAGCGCGACAAAAGCTGGGACATGCGACAATAGCAACATCGTCGGCGCGTGGCAGGTAGTAATACCTCGGTTTTTGTTGCAGTCATTAGGCACTGACAGAAAATGACAGATCTGCCAAGTGCCCAAACATATCCTAACATTACTCCTGACGGCTTCCAAAAACGCTTCCAAAAAACGCTCCAAATTAAAGCTCACCAGATTCCCATCCGCAAACAAGGCACCGTCCCTGAGCTCGATCAACCAGAGTCTTCGCAACTCCAGAAGAGACATATTTGTTTTCAGTGTCAATGAGCAGAAACTTGAAACCTTAGGGATCAGGACCACTGATGTCTGTCTCATCAGTTTCAACAAAATCCTCGTGTTCTCAATTCGCAGGAATGGTGCGTCTTGCACTGCCCACATCGTGACAAATGCATACAAACGCAACATATCGACCGACAAGAAAGTAAACAACGCATGTTTTGCTGGGAGACCCAAGGCTCTCATCTTGTCAGCGAGAATGTAGCACTCTTCCTGCCCAGAGTTACTGTACTATATAATAAGTCTAACAGGCAGGAAATATGGTGATCATTTGGTAAATAAATTTATCTCATCTTGTCTCAATGTGTATCGGCATTGAGCAGTTCAGGGTTGCCTGAAGGTCTTCTTTGGGCACTTTCTTCATTTTCCCATTCTCATCCTCGCGGCAGCATCTTTGCGTGTAGAAACATCCAGCTGAGGAAATGTGCGAGCAAAAGAGACCAGTAAGGTATGTTGCACATTGCTGACTGCTCTATGAAGGAACAAAGCATCCCAAGATATCATGAATCACTGGAAGCAGATTGAAGCCACGGAGTCAGTCCAGGGCACTTTGGTCACCCTCGCTGACTGCCAAGGGGACATTGGCGCGACCATCTGTAATGGCCACAACGCAAACCTTTGCGCAGAAAGATAAAGACCCAAGAATTCATGTCTTACAGTACAATGCACAGAATGAATATAACAAGAAAAGATTTGCGGCACTTCGACTTCGCCTGGCCAACATCAGAACTCTTCATTGCATTGGTTCCGATGAGAACGGCCTGCCCGCTTGATTTCTTTTCTCAGAACGAGCTGCTAGCGTTAATCTGATTTTGGAGATGCTGTAAATTTGTTTCTATGTGCCTGTGTGTTTTTTTGCACTCATGTTTGGGTCAAAGTCAAAATATTAGTCATACGAGCCTTTCAAAAGCTCGAAACCTATTCACAAACCATCGCATTGTGAATGCACATGACACACCTGGGAGAGAGCGTGGGCCAAGGGCGTTCCTCCACCACAAGGCAATACCTGACACTACGACTTTGAGGTGCAAGTGTCCAATGTAAAATCATGCCGTGTTCATGAATCGTACGCATCAACGTGCCTTCATGCTGCCGCTGGCACGCGCCACCGAAGAAGTTGGCTGCACCAGAACCTGCTGAAAATGTGTCTGGAAGCTGGAAATGGTATCGAATGCATCCTTTCTGACAGACCTGTGCCAAAAAAATCAAGGATGACATTCCCTTCGCATTCTTTATTCATATAATTATCTACACTGCTAAATTATCTAAATTATCTACTATTGCAATATATGACAGCTAATATTGAAACTACACTACTAATCCTAATATTGCTGCTATTGTTCACATTTGTTCACCATCCTTCCCTGCTTGCGCCAGGCCTCTGCAGAGATGCCTCGGCATGGAATCATCGCCACCTCCAGCAGGACTGGGGATGGGAGGCGATTGCTTCTTCCTGTTACAGTTGATATTATGTAAAGCAATGTATATATATATATATATTAAAATATATATATATAATTATATATAACTATAAATTATATACTTATATAAAGATGTGTTTTCTGAAGGGAAAAAACGTACACAATACATGCTGTATATATATGTATATAATATGTATAATAATACGTATGTGTAAGGCCATTATACAATGTAAGATATACTTGAATATATTTCATATACATTGCCCTAACACCAGCCTACCAAGTCACCCGGCCTGGTCTCGCTGTTGATAGGCGTTCTCCAAGAGCCGCAGCACTGCACCCTTGGCGTTCTGCATGCGGTTCAATGCCATGGAACCTTGGCACATCACCTGAAATGTTTCCTTCGAGCAACTCCAAAACAGAATGGTGCAAAACAATCCTGCATCGGCATGTTTGATTATCGACAGAATGAGGATGAGGATGATGATCATCATGGTGGTGGTGGTGGTGGTGGTGGTGATCAAACTGAAGCTGTGACTGCAGGGAATTTGATACTGGGGAGGAGACCACTGGCATCAACAACAAAAATCACCAGGGCACCCGCCTGCCAAGCGAAACAGCCCCTGCTAATTTCCAGGGGAATCAAGAGCATCAAATTCTACTACAAGAGGAAACCCAAATGAATAGGTTCTATGGATTTCTATGGCATCTTACATCTTAGGACAGAATTAGACATGAGCCATCTTTTTGACCCAGATGTGAAGGGCCTTGCGGGCCATCTTTTTGACCCAAATGTCACTTCGCTCGATGTAGACGTTTCTGAGCTCCTGGTGAAAGCACTTGAAGTGGAGATGAAGTGGAGCAAAACGGGCGTGAGGAGTCTTGAAACACACTCAAACAACCTTGTGTTCAAGGGCAATGGAAGTGTAGATGTGTAGAGTCTCGAGGGTATATATAAAGAAGAAAAAACATGAGGGAGAAACCGAAAGAAACCGAACCTCTGGCTTCAACTTCTTTGCTGCCTCTTCTCGCCTCATCTTTTGATACACCACGGCCTCAGGACGAAAGTTTGCATTTTACCCCTGAACAAATCTCTCCATGTCATTCCATGTTTGTCATTGCTGTCCTTGACCCAGGAGGGAACTGTCAGAGAGTAAGCACCCAACATTTCGCAGCGTGGCATCCAACGCAATCTTTCCACTCTTTGTGTCACCACCCTTGGGCAGCATTGCCTTGCACTTGCAGAAGCATTTGACGGCAATATTGCCAAAGCCAAATCATATAAATCATGAGGATTCTTGAATGCTTAGAAAACCCTTCCTCTACAAGTTCGCCAAGTCGTAAGAGATATCAGATAATACCCTCAGCCTTCACGTACCGGCCACGATCCATGGAGTAGATCTTGTTCCCCTTGCCACTTCGACCTTTGGCATCATGAAAAAAAATACCACGGCGCTGACACCACCAGGCTGTCATGGCAGATATGGCAGACCAATTGCCTGGGATCCCAGCCACTCTTCTTCTGCTTTTGCTGAAATTTCAGCAGGTCGGGGTCGACCACAGCACCTGGTTTTCGTTTTAAGGCCGGGTGGTCAAGGCATGTCAAGACAGGGATGGTCAGGGTCCAACATGGTCCAACTACGATCACATCCAAGCCTTCGGGGTCAATCATGAACTCCTCAGGTACATCCGGATCTTGATCCTCCTGATGGGACCAGCTGATCTGTTGGAAATGGTTGAAATGGTTGAAATGGTTGAAGTATGTTAAACTGCAGGACGGGTCTGACTGCTCAGAAGTACCACAGGGAACCGAGGGACTGAAAGACTCAACCTAAGAATTTCATCTGGACTCGCCACATCTGCTGAAAGCCAACCTGATCTTCGGTTTCATCCGGTTCTTCTTCTTCCTCCTGCTCTTCCTCCTCAAATTCATCCTGCAGAAATTTGGCGTCTGGATCCAACTCCGGCAGAATGCACTGTCAACTCACGAAGCATTGCCAACCTGCTCAGGTGGAGGTTCCATCTCCTCCCGGGGAATTGGTGCCACTGTGCCGCAAATACTTGGAATTGGCACAGATGGGTACAGTATATGTATAAATATATATATATGTGTTTATACATATATAATCATATATAGATATAGATATAGATATAGATATAGATATAGATATAGATATAGATATAGATATATATATATATATATTCATATTATATATATATATTCATATTATATATATAGATAGATATAGATATATATATATATATATTCATATTATATATATATATTCATATTATATATATATATATTCATATTATATATATAGATAGATAGATATATATATATATATTCTATATATATACATATATTAGACCATGTTGAATCATCAGTAACTATCGTAAGCAGAGAGACCAGACCAAATGTCAAAGGAAGTGAGCAACAAAATCACTGATGCCAAGGTAAACCAGGAAATACACATCTGATGGAAATCGTGCACACAACATGTCATCCTCCGGATCATCTTGATCAGGTTGAGGTGGTGGAGGTGGAGGTGGAGGTGGCTCCTCCTCTTCCTAGAAAGTTCTGTTCAGATCTGTTTGGATTCTGCTGCCAAATGCCAAATGGAAGCCTTGAGACGATATCTGAAAGATTGTGCACACAACACACCGCCATATCACCCGTATTATCACGGCGAATCCCATTTGAATCCATTTGCAGTTTGCAGATTCCGATTGGGCCGCCTCTATCTCCTCTTGCATCTGCGCTTCCTGCACTCGAATTCGTGGCCTCAGTGTCTACTTTTAAGTTTAGTGGTTGATTCTGTAGACAACAAAAGTATCCAGAAGTAGGATGCGACCCTGAGACACTGACAGGATTGCGAGTTTGATTGCCTGCTTCAAGTCTTCCGCGTTGCAAACATCCCGACCTTTTCAGGTGAAGACATTCAACGTTGGTTAAATATGTTAAATCAGTGTGAATTGTTTCAACATGTTTCAACCACAACGACACTACTTGTTCATCACATCTGTCACCACCTTGAAGTGCCGCGTGAGCACGGGCAATCTTGACGGCAAAGACCTCGCCACGATGGCCTTCATCGGGTCACAGCCGGTTGTCGCAGCTGTACCAGGCGTCCACAGCCAGAAGTTCTGCCTTCGCAGCCACCGCGACTGGCTTCCTCTGCTAATCGTCCAAACTGTTCTTCGGTAATCTTGACCTTGCAGAGTCGGGACATTGAATGCGAATAAGAACTACATAACTTGTATCGACTGATTATAACATATTATAACTAGACTATGCCTATGCCTATGCGCCTATGCATGTTGAAATACTGACTCTTCTCAGAGACCGGGGCATCATTGAGAAACTCGCGAGCGAAGAGAAGTTGAGTCCTCAAACCAAACGTTGGAAACTGCTCGATGAGAGCCTGCGCGGACTGTGCGGCTTGGCTGTTCTGAGAGCGCAACTGCATTGCAGAGATCTCCGAAGCGCTTTCGTCCAGAGAAGCCGCAGGCCTGCAGCCAAAGCTTTCATGCGTGGCATGTAATCATCTTGCATCATCTTGCAATGGAAAAGCGTAGGAACTTATTAACTTCGTTGAAAAATGCTGAAAATGGAACTCGTCTGGAGCCTTTCAGCAAAATCAATGGCGGAAAGTGCAGCACTGACGCGCTCGTCCAGGTCAGTGTAGACAGTGGCCACGTCTGTGTTCAGCCTTGACAAATGAAGAGTTTCAGATATCTTCAGAGTGTGAAATTATTGTCAAATTATTGCTGTTCCCTTCCAGGACACTGCCCTCTTCATGTTTCTGGGATCAACACGAGATTGCCAAGCGATCCAGCAGGTGCGGCCGCAAAGGACCTGCAAAGCAATGTCAGCATCTTTAAAAGAATGCATACTGTCATCATACTGTAGCATTTCAACTGGCCATTCAACGGAGTTCAGTGCGCCTTCTTCCGGATTCCAAGTTGCTATCACTAGCGGTCTGCAAGGGTGAGCCTTGTGCACTCGCTGAGAACTCTAGCAGCCACTCTAGCAGCCATACATCTCGCGCTACACAAATGAAACGAGAGTCCCTGACCATGCTTGCTTCTTATCAGCCAGAGGCAGCCAGAGATCATCACCCCTAAACCTAGTTCAGGTCCTCTGGACAGTGTGACAACATCGTCATGTTGAGACATGACATGCGATGGCAACCATGGTTTATCCTGCTTGTCATTTGCACTGAGTGCAGTGCCACCGAGAGCCCTTCTCGTTCCACCCGGTTCACTCCACTTTCAACTGCCTCGGAGAGACGCACAATCATCCCAAATGTCTGCTTTCTGCTTTTCTCAGCTAAGTGTAATTCGAAAACAGCAGTCGCTTCATGAAAATCTCCGGGTTTTGTTGGTATGCATGCTTGCACATGATCTCAAAGGCTGCAGCTGTCAAGAGCAAGCTGACCAAATCATCCTGACCGCACCACGGCACGGGGCGTCCGAGACAGCAAGGAATGGTTTTCACTCACTTCGCAAAATTCATTGAGCAGTTGGGCTACAGGTCCTGGAGCAAGTTGACATCGTCGATGTACAAGACACCCCGATGTGCCTTTGCAAGCCTTAAGCCAAGACCAAAGCACAACACCCTCAGCTAAAAGGCTCTGAAAGGTTTCTGGGGCAGCTGCAGTCCAGGTTCAAAAATTGGTCGGCCTGCATCCATGGATGCCTCACAAGCATGAAATAAGTATGGAATATAAGCTGTCACCAATCAGTAGCATCTTCAATTTGTGGAGTGTTGAATGGGGTCCTCAAAACGGTGCACATGGCATCAGCAAAATACAACAAGGACGTTTCGAAAATATGTCAGTGCAAGTTGCTGCAAGAGGTGAAAATATGAGAAGCACCAAAATTATCGAAAGCGGTGATGGGCCTGGACATCCAACGATCCAACAAGTCTGTCTTCCGTACAGCCCAAAGGCCTCGAGAGGGCTGAGATAACAGGATCACGGACATGGCCACCAAATGCCAACGGTGTATTAGGAACAAACCTCCAAGGTCTGAATCCAGGTTGGAGTCAATGGAGTCCTCTCCCTGGTCTTTTTCTGTTCATCTAGATAATCTATTGATCTGCCTGCAGGAACTTGCCTATCAAAGCCAGCTGAACATGTCTGCAGCTGCCTAAACTTTCAACCCTGTTTGAAAGAACCTAAGTCTGCCATCCCGCAGTCAGTGCCAGTCAATCAAGCTCATGGCAATTCAATGAAGGGGCAATCGATGACCTTTGTCTTGACCTTGCCCTGCAGATCAAGACATGATAAAAACAAATTGGATCAAAGCATGCGCTGTTGCTCTCAAGATGTGTGCTAGTTTGCAAAAGCATGCAAGCAGGTCAAGAGCATCTTCCTCTCGGATTGGAGAAGCAGCATTGCCTTGTCATCTTTGACCATACGCTCGCGGCTAAGAACATCCCACCTGCTCAGCAATCATCTAGCCGCAAAGTCTGGACAAATTGGGCAAACAACATGAGCACTGCCAAATGTTCCAATGTTGTTGTATAACATCAATGTGCTCTTCGCTCAAGAAAGTCTCCAACACATTGGACTCCAGCAAGAACTTCCATGTTTGTTCCAGCTGAGTCTTTCACTCAGAGGGTTTGCTGGGATCACAGTTGCAGATGGAGTTCTCCACAACCTGGACAAATCATGACGCACCTTGTCACCTTGCTGTCGATTCAAAAGTGATTTGCAGTAGCGGCATCAAATTTTGAAAGCAATGCGACCTCAATCTTTGGGAGCACTCCGCGCAAAGAACGGGCTAGGGTCCTTAGGCCCACAATGGTGTTCCACAATGTTCCACATCCACAGGAGGTGGGTGAATAGACTGCTCCATTTCTTAGAACAAGGCGTTTTCCCAGTTCCGTGTCCGCCGGAAATTCCTGACAAGTTTGCAGCGTCTTCTTGTCTTAGTCTTCTTCTTGCCACTTTGGATGAGACTTGCCAAGCTTTGAGCAAGGTGCTCTACAGTGCAACGGCAACAGTGTCTGCCCATGTCTGCCCATGTCTGCCCATGTCTGCCCATGTCTGCCCATGTCTGCCCATGTCTGCCCATGGCCTACTCCTCCAAGGGAAGGATCGATGCAAGCCTTTGGTACCAGTAGAGAACAATCATGAGCAATCTAAGGAAATCATTCAGTCCAAACCAGCATTGACCCTGATGCGGCTTTATAGATTGTTAAAGAATGTTAAAGATATTAAAGCCGAAAACTCCCAGTTTACAGAGGCATTATGATTCTCTCGAGCAGAGGTGTGTTTAGTCCTGGCCCCCTTCTGTTTAAACTGTCCGACTTGGCCCTAGACCAGCTTCAAGGCCAGCTTGACTTCCTCTAGACCTTCCACTCGAGTCATGGGAATCACCTGGGCCAGGGCTCAACCATGAGTAGTTGAATAGTCCTGGCGATCTCTTGGTCCCTTTTTGGAAATGTCAATTTGTCAATTTGAAGCGGACCATTCCCTTTCGGTCCCGCACCATTCCTCTTCCTTTGGAATCTGCCTGGCCGGTTGAAATCCAAAAGCGTTGAGTGTTTTGGTCTTTCGCCTTTGGATCTTTTGGATGTGATGCAGAGGTCGAGGCCTCCTTTGGAGCCTCCTTTGGAGCTGCCTTGACTTTGTCATCGACAGCGACTCTCACCTTAGACGGCAGCGGGTGCCCTCTGAACCAACAAGAGAACGCCAGGCATTCAGCAAATGGCAATGAAACATAAATAAGACACCCTTCTATGCTAGTGCTCTTCCAACATCGTTCTACAGGTTCAACCATCTTTCGGAAGAAAGCAGAACTGCTGTATTACACTAAATCAGCCTGGCATGTACTTCCAGAGTCTTGACTCCCTGATGACTTAAGATTGCCTGAAAAATGTTACCACGAAACAGGCTGAAGTCTGTTTGTGTGTTTAGCAATTCCGATCGGTATTCAAACAGACTGCTGACAAAGCCATGCTTGCCACTAAGGTCGTGGCGATGACTCGCTTGCGACTTCTTGAAGCTTTGGAGGCAGCAAAGGGAATAGCAAGCAGTGAGCCTGTCTGCTCAAAGAAGCAAGTTCCAAAACAACTGGCACCAATCAGAAATAAGATGAAATAAGCACCTGCGCCCAGCGAAAGCCCTGAAACTCTGGGAGGCTTAAACCTGCAAGCCATTGTCTGACAAATCATCCCAGGGTATGATGCTGCAATGCATCTGGAAGAAACAAGGGGCAAACGTCTGACAACACGTCAGCTTTGTTCAAAACAGCTTCAAAGTGCATCCAGAGAACGTCCGCCGGCTTCCTGTTGTATGAACATCTGACGGCTGCAAATGCCTCATTCAGCTAGGGGGTAATGTTTTTGGAAAACGCATCAAACATGAAAAATGTATAAAAGCGTAGGGTCACTCTCTTCAGGGAAATGTGCTAAAGTGTTAACACATGTCCTACACGATTCATGTAAATGTCATCAGGTCCAGCCGCCTCACAGGGATCCATGAACTTGGTTCCATGGCCCTGCGGTCAGCGCGGCACTGGCTTTTGGAGATGTCAACGAATTTAGCCGTGAAATATGCAGCGCCTGAGGCAAGACCGAGGTTGCCTCCTCCCCTTCGGCCGCCTTTGAGAAAGGGAAAATCTAAAAAATATCAGCTTGGCACGGTTTGAGCCGAAGGAAAATACGGAGAACTGAAGTGTGCTCAGCTTGCATGGATTCATTGCACAAGCAGGAAATTGTTGGCACGGGAATCAAATTCCAACGCATTCAGCTGTGCTTTCGCGTCTTTTCGATTGTAGCGTCAAATTCAAATGATGCTCTTTGAGCCTGAAGCACCCTTGGTGCAGGCTGGGAGCACAGACCCGGCTCATTTCACAGGTCGACTAGGGCAGTGCAGAATTGAAAGTATGAATTCGGTATAATTCGGTCAGCCTCGCAAACTCTGCTCACTCGTTTTCGGTCAAAAACAATGCTGCGGCATTCAGCTTGCGCTGACGTGTACTGTCTGTACTGAGCTCCACCTGACGTGCAGCAAGGCTTCTCCACTTGGATGTGGTATGAGTGGTCCATGCTCCTTATTCGGTTCAGTATCCCAGATCCCTCTATATTTGGTCATGGCAAATATATGCAAGTATAAAGTGCAATACATCTGTAGAGTTAGAGTAGGCTCAGATTGAATCAGACATCATGATCAACACAGAATCTTGCTAATCTTTGCCTCTGCAATCAAACGTTCTCGCGTCAGCGAGGCGTAAACGGGCCTCAGCATTTTCTTTTGAATCAAACATTAAAATGATGATAATTGGTACTGTAGCCGTCGCCTTCTGTCGAATCTGACAGGAAATCCTAGCATGATACTGCATGAGTTTGGTTCAATTGAGAGGCTCCACAAGTCCGCAAACAGGCCGACATGCAAGCTGATAGCTCTGTATACCATGGAAAATCGTAGGCAGGTTTGTATCAAAATGAAATTGGCTTCACAACTGAGACTCGGGCAAAGAAATTGTGCCAGCTGCACGCGCTGATGAAGCTGTTCTTTCTGGGTGTGCAACTTTGGACATCCAGGCAATTGTCAAAGGTGGCAGAACTGATACGAGTGAAGAAGTTCGCTGTCCCTCAACCAAAATGCGCTTCGACTCATCAAAAGCGCAACCTTCAAGAATCAACTCTTGCACTGTAATTGGCAATGGTGAAGAATCATCTCTCAACAAGTGTGGTTCAAAGGTGGACACCAAATGTAAGTTGTCAATTGACACTGCCAGTCTTCGGGCAGTTTGCTGTCTTAAGGCATTGAGGAAGACATCCGGCCGCAGGAAATCGCTCAGAGACACCGGCTGCCCGGTGACGTCCCTGGACTGAACCCGCCTGATCCAGTCTCCTTTCAATGCCACGATTCGCTTGGCCAAGCCCTGCAGGTAGAGCGAAGGCTCTTCTGGTGCTGATGGCCAGGTTGAAGCCCAGGTTTCTGGTACTTCACCTCTAATCAAGGCCTTCGCTTGGACCTGTAGGTCTGGGGTGCTGAGGGCAGTTCCATTCACGACCTTCTGCAATGTTGTCAGTGCCGTAGTGACCAGCTCGCCTAGGCGAGAAGCCTCCGCAGCATCCATCAAAACGAAGGCCACGGTGGGAGAATCGTCAGGTGTCACGGGCCGGATGTCAATCCCTCTGAGTTTGCTGAGCTGTCCCTTGTTGACATTTTCCCAGATCGTGAACAACGGTGCAAGTTGGGTCCTCCACAACTTGATATCAACGGCCGTCGAGTGGCTTCCCTCAGAGGCCCCTCCAGTGGCCAACTGCCTCAGAGAGGCGATGGCCTTGGTGGAATTGATACGTTGTAAGGAGCGGTCTGCATTGGGAGCCATGCCAAAGGATGCAGGATTGTCCAAGTCGGGCAGTTGATCCACCCGTGCCCGGAAGTCTGCCATGTTGGTGGATGCAGGCAGATCGAAGGCTGGGATGTCCACCCCTGACTTCCTCCTGCCACCCTCCAGAGTCTCACTCTTGAAGAACATGGCCAAGTACTCACGAACCAGGCGAGAGTCGAACTCATTGTCCACACGACTTCCATACACTGCCTGCTCCAAGACTCCAATCAGTGTGACCCAATCAATTCCGGATCCTGGGTTTTTCATAGATTCTCCTGCTTTCACCAGTAATGAAACTGTCTCACATGCACTTTGCAAATCACTCTGTGAGAACTCGTAGAATTTCGTCCATCCTTGTGGGATGTAGGTTCGTCGCTCTTGCATGATAGCATGGAAATGCGCGCAGAGGAAGATCACTCTGGAACGCAAATCATTTCCTTGTCCAAACCAGTTCTGATTCCAAGATTCCAAGGTTCTGAGAATGTTTTTCTTCACTCCAGGAGGAGCTTCGTATGTCACCTTCAACGATGTCTCCAGGAGGATGGTTGGGAATTTGGCATGAGCTTCAGTGGTGAGCCAACACCTAAAGTTCTCATGAGGCTGCAGATTCTTGAGTTCCTTCTCCAACAAAGGTACCCAGCTGATGACCAAGTGCAGATTCTTCAAGCAAATCCAATCACCAGTCCTGGCCGCCTCGTGCAGGAGCCTGATAGCATCATCATTCTGCCCACCTCCCATGGCCAGTTGATGGAAATTCATATGTGGTGCGTGATCTGCAGCATAGGTCTTGGCATAGTCGTCCAGCTCCGCGGAAGGATCTGCGCCAGGAGTTGTGACGAAAAGGGTTGGCAGCCGGTTGCTGGTCTCCTTCAGGCGGCTTCACAGCTTTGCTGTCGCAGGTGATTTACACATCAATTTTGTGACATGAAACACTGGGATGTACTAATTCCATGACGTTAGGGTGTGCATCACTCTATTGCACTTCTGAGAGAATCGGATTGTGTCTCTCTATAATTGTTTTTAATGTAATTGTGAATATGCTGATATATATTTATGTTAGTGTTGTATGTATTTTATATATATAGTCCATTATATTCATATATACAAGATATAGATTCAGACTTGACTAGACCAGGACTAGACCTTTGAAGGTTCATGTCTCCTCTTTGAACAAGCGGTTTAAGCTCAAAGCCGGAGGTGACAACGAAGAGACCCCCAAGGATTCACAGGCGAACTGCGTGAGAGCCGACTCCAAGCGATCCGGCCGCACGGCCTGGATGAGCAGAACACGTTGGAAGGCCGACATCCGCGAGTAGACCGAGCCATCGAAGGATTCTTCGCATTTGTCGGAGGCAACCCAGGAAGACCACAAGGAATCCTTGTTCAACTGCCAAAGTTCATCAATTCGTGGGAAGGTGGCACGTAAGAGTTGTAAAGATGTCGCCCTGTCTGGTGGACACCAGCTGGGTGCAGGAGTGGATGGCTGGCTGGGAGGGATGTATGCTCCTTGGAAGAGCTCCCATTCATTCTCCTCAAACTTCTCGGGCATGATGCCTCGCACCATGTGAATACCAAAAGTCAGTCTGTCGGACTTGAAGAGGGAACGAGCAATGTAGAAGAGCACCATGATCTTCAATTGGTTTCCAAGTTGCCTCAACTTTTCTTGTGTACTGTCAACCCCAAGCTCCAGATTCAGCACCTTGTTGAACAGTGTCATGAAGGCTTCCAAAGAGAAGCGGTACATGTGATCAATGGCACACAGCTCCTTCACCAGAATGAAGATGCGAGAGCCCAAAGTGGCCAGCGGCCGATAGACCTCGCGCTCCTCATCCAAGACCATCTGAAGCCTCGATGACTCGTCCAAGGACTGGTTGATGGTGGTAGCTGCAGCCTTTGTTTGTTCCAAGGATTGGATCAGAGGTTCGTTCTCCAAGATATTGCCACTGGAGTCGGCCAACTGCTCCAAGAGCCGCTTCTCCAGATTTGACACTTCAACCTGTGAAAAAAGGTAGGCTATGGGGCTGGGCAACAAGCAGAATGACAGGAGTACGAGTGGTGGGGACCAAGTCTCCGTTTAATTTAATGTTCACGGTTTAAAGAATCCATCATGAAACAACTGTTGTGTCACAACAGCATCCAAGCTTGACTTCCGCACCTTTAAAGCCTCTTCTTTCTGTAGCAGCTCTGACTTCCGATGCTCAAGTTCTGGCTTCTCATACTGCAACGTCACACCCAAGAGCTGCCCTTCAAGTCCGGCTCTTGTCACTGTGAAGTTTACTCTTGTAACCAGACATGCAGTGTTGGGAGGAAGCATCTCAATTGCACTTGAATTTCGAGTGCACAAAAAGAGCTTGAAATTGTCATCAAAGTCGCACATCTTGTCACTGATCTGAACTGCTTTCCTTGGACCTTGTCTCACCATGTCTCGCCGCAGCAAGGGGACCAAGTAGTTGTCAATCCCATCCACCTCTTGGATGATCAAGACCTTGCCAAATCGCACGGAGAGCTCCAGCTGTGACACCAACTTGGGATCCTGCTGAAGGACGATCTCAGCTGAAGAGTTGGTCTGCTTGAGCCAGTCCAGGGCTTGGCTGTTTGGATCCACGATGAAGGGCACCAAGATCCCTTCATCGATCATCACAGCATTCTCCTGCGACAGACGATCTGCTGAGAGCCCCTGGGCCTTCCAGGTCAGCAGCTCGCTCTCAGAAGACATGATCCGCAGGAAGTCGAAGGTCGTGATGCCACGTGACTCGGTCCACATGGAGTGCGCCTGGCAATGAAACAACACACAAAAAAAAAAACAAGCATGATTTTGCATCCATTTATTGAACTTAATTGAACTTATATCGCAAATTATTGGATTTGGATGGATTTGGGTATTTTCACAAAGGCAAAACACTTCAACAGAAAAGGGCACGTGGCATGTTCACCCATGTTCACCGCCTGCTGCCGCACGTCCTCCGAGAAGTGTCCCAGATATGTGCAGTAGGCAGCTGAGAGGCAGGTGTGCGTCGACAGCAACGCTGCATCCCTTTGGATCTCGGCCACTTGGTGCTCCCAACGATCCTTCTCTCCAGACATCTTGGACATGAGGTGGTTGGCCTTCAGGGTTCCACATAGATTTGATGGATGGATGATGCATGGATATGTGGGGATGCATCTGGTGAATGCAAGGATGCCCATCACAGTTTTACAAGTGAAAAAACTGGACCCTGCCAGACCTTCTGCAGCGTGGTTTCCGCACGTTCTAGGTCTACCTTGAGCACTGCAGCTTCGCCCTTACGTTGTCCGAACTCCTCTTGCAGCACCGCCACTTCCTCATCGATCTTCACCAGCTCCTGCGATGTGGCGAAGGCATCGGGGAACTCACAGATTTTGCTCATTTTGTACACCAGCTTTGTATAGCTTTACATAGCTTTACATTATCTACAGAAGAGCTGGGCCTAATTTCGACCCCGACCTGTCCAATCTGCGAGATGATGCAGCCGAGGGTGAAAATGAGCGCTGAATAGAGAGAGTTTACAGCACAAAATGCCTTTGTCATTTGCCATTGCAGCAACAGTTCTCTATCATGATGTGCTCAGCCAATGGTGGGTCTTGGGTTTCCACATGTTTCAACCTTTTTTGGGGAAAAAATCAAGCGTAAGACACAGTGCGTCATTGAACTTAGCACATCGGTCCTCTTTGTAGACAGTCAACTTCTCCTGTGCTGCTCGGAATGACTCCAGGGCCCTGTTGAGCTTCTCTTCCATGGGAGAAACCTTCACCAGCACCGTGCTGTATCTCACACTGGCCACCACCCATTTGGCCAATGGGGCTGCAGCCACTGAAACTCGGTAAATGGTGGCATGCTCAAAGGAATTGGCTTTTTCCCTCAGTAACTTCTCCACATCATGGCGGGTTTGATTGTCAATGGAGCGGGGATCAAAGTTGATGATTCTCTGAATGGCTCCTGTGCCAGCCAAGAATTTCTTCATTGAAGCCCAGGAGTTGTCATAGTTACCCATAATTCGCAAGACACCATTTAGCACATCGTGAATCGGATCTGGTGGCATTTTCAGGGCTCGAATTTCGTTCAAGTGTTCAGGTTTGATACTTCCAACTGCTTTCTTGGCTGCATCCAAAATAGGCTGAATCTCTGACAGCTCCTTCTCAATCTGTGCCTTTTCCTCTGCTGTTTTGTCTTGTTCCTCTTTGGTAAGGCCCTCCAACTGTTCCACCTCTTGCCTTCTCTCGGCAGATTTCTTCATGGCCTGTGTGATACGTTCCAGGGCTTCGTCTGCCAGCTGCTGCTTCTCTGCCAGCACGGCTTGTTTCTTAATGGCATCCTCTTGCAGTTGCTCCACCGTCTGGCTGACCTCCTGCAACTTCAAGAGACCCTTCTGCAAATGGGACGATTGCCCAGAAGCACTGGAAATCTTGGAGGAGTACATAGCATGACAAGTTTGAAGCAAGGTGATGAAGTGCCTGGGGCATGCACCCTTGGCCGCCTGGGAGGCATGGATGTATTGCAATAACGGACCCAAGTTCGTCCTCTTGCTGTCCAGAACCTCCTCTCCCAGGATTCGCTGTGCAATGATGGTCTTGCTGTGATCGCACCACTCATCAAGCCACAGCACAGTTGTACATGAGAAGAGAGCTGGATTTGCAGCGCAGTATGGCAAAAAGTGGGAATGATTGGGGTCCATGGATAGGACGACGTGCAAACGCTGCTGCACCTGGGTGCAAAAATACTCGAAGGGAGTCCGAGCTCCTCCCCCTCTGCCCTGCGAAGCTGCCCATTCTTCTTTCAACGGTGCCAGCAGCGGCTCCAGCTCTTCAGGGGTCCAAATGCCAGGCACATCGCCAGCACTTAACAAGGAATTGATGGATTCCAGGAACTCAGATTTCAACAAATGGTGGTCTTCCAATAGGAGGATAGTATGTTGCTTCTCCACACCTGTCATCTGCATCACTTGCTTCAGGTCGCGTTTCCACTCTTTATGGCCATAGCGGCGTGCAGGGGCTGGGCTGAACACTGCCAGGCGATGCATGTGAGCTAACAGGGAGATGGCAGATCTCTTTCCACCACCTGAGCGACCAACCACCAAGAGATCATTGGCCACGGGCGCAGCCAGTGCACGGTCCATCCACTTGATCTGTTCCAAGACTTCGGGCACCAGTTCGACATCAAGATCTTTCACCTCACGCTGATATGACTTCAGTCCATCTTGCACCATCTTTGTGTAGTCTTCCAATGCAACCTTCTTCATATCACCACTGGGCACACCTTCATCACCGAGTGTCAGCATCGATGTGAAGATCAACTTGTCAACGTCAACATCAGTGCCCAGGTACTGGATCAATGCATTGCGAAGGATGGCATCAAAATGATTCTTGGCCTCGTCTCCCACCAGTCGATCTCTGAAGATCCTGGTGGCTTCATAAGCCCAAGCTTCAATGAAGCTGTCGATGGAAACCACCTCATACCGCAGGAGCTGTAAGACCCATTGAGTCAAATCTCTGGGGTTGAACAAATAGTGCTCATGGTCATCCATTGTAAACTTCGCCTTCATGTTTGTGTACACGTCCACCATGGCTTCGGCAGCCTTGTCACAAACGGCATAAGCTCGATCTGCCACATTCTGCCAATGAGGCGCTGTCATGGTAGCACGTAAGAAGTGCGTGTAGACCTTCAAAGGGCGAATCTCTCATTGAATGGGCTGGAAAGAATAACTACGGAATAATATGTGGAAATTAGGAAGATCATGGCAAAACAATGCCTATCTCTTTTGAGGGCCGCCACGTTAGTATGGTGCTCTTCAGCTTTAAGGGATTGACCTCTTAAAAATGGCTTTTAGAATAGGTAACAGTGCAGCAATTACATTGATTTGTCCTGTTTTGTATGGTTTATCGGAAGTTTATCGCAGATCCCTCCAAAATTTGGCTGACCTTTCGGGTTTGTGCCTGCCTCTGTCAACTCCTCTGAGGACGGATAGGAGATGGAGCAAACCCTAACAATGGCCGTGAAGCGTGTCGCTAATCGATGTCGCCCAAGAGTGCTGGCAGGAGCAATGGACGCCACGATTTGGATGTGTTCCAACTGTACAAACTCCAAGTCATCATCATAGAATCCCTTATGCATCACTGCCTGTTGAAGGAACATGATGATCTCTGAGGTATCATATTTGTCCGGAGTTGGCAGGTTGATATCCTTCAAATACAACACCAGTCTTCGGCCTTCGCGGGGTCGATAGATGCGACCAGTGGTGCCCGTGGAGACGCTACAGAACTGGCGAAGCTTTTGCAGAACGTCCTGGTGGAAGCACTGGGCCGTTGTTAGGGCTATGGGCAGCTTGTGGAAAGGCCCAACTGGCTATCTTCAAAGTAAGGAATATATGATACATGATATACATTGATATACATGTATGGCCTACTTTTGGAGAGACTCTGCTAAACCAAATGCACAACATTCACTGTTTGATGAATCAGGGCATGCGACAAGAACATGCAAGAACATGAGACTTCAAGAGCAGTCCTTGGACGTTGTTTGAGCGTTGCAATTCAAGACCGCAACATTGAGTGCAGTGTCGGATTCATTTTGCAACCTCTGAATGGCATGGCGAATCAGCAAGTTCTTGCCAGAGCCCTCTGGACCGCTCACAATAAAAGGCTGTTCATGAGCTAACCAGGTCGCAAAGAGGTCCATGTTTCGAAGCACTGTTGCAGTGGGCACCAATGGTGGCAGGATGGAGGATCTCTGTACATCTTCCAAAGAGATTTCGGCAGCTGTTGACATCTGCTGATATCCGACGATCAGAGACTCAACCACCTGGCAATGCAGTGGTTGGCTGGGGTCTGGAATATTCTCGTTGGCCCACTTGAAGGCTTCCCTGGTCAACATGGCTCGATCCTCCTCCGACACATTGCCTCCCAAGCCTCGACAAATCGCCAGAAGGAAGTTCTGCTTGGTCAAGCCTGGACCCTCTGCGTCACCCTCTTGGCTCAGGTGCCCCAGCACGTTACTCACCATACCCATCCGGGTCGTTTCAATGGCCAACTCGTGATTTCCTTTGTAGAGCCAATCCAAGGCTCGGTAGAAGAGCTCGTCAAACCAACTCTCCAAACGCGCCTGCTAAACTGCTGCTTGATTTGAACAATTCACAAAATAGGTTTGCTAGGTCCTAGAATATCTCTCACCTCTCACATATACAACACCCTGGCAAAACAAGCAACAACCATCAACCAACAACCTGCTCTTTCCACCCCCACCTGCTGATCCTCTGGCTGCTTTAAGATCCATGATGTCACCAGTGGCTTCACATCAACATCTTCCTCCGACAGGAAGATGATGGTCAATCGACTAATTGTCGCAGGAGATGCAAAGCGCAAATGGTCAGTCTCGAAGACAAAGTTCACATTGGTACCAAACTGGATGCGTTCACCATTGGGCATGGTCAGCAAGCGATTGTCATCCAACACACTGTTCAAGGATTCCACCCACTCAGGATCGATATCGCCATCACAAACAATCCAATTGTGTGTGCTGCTGGGTTCCTTGATCACTTTTCTGGCACTGGCTGTAAGAACTCCATCGAACCATTCTCTGGTGTCATGGTCCATATGCCCCAAGAGTCTGACTCTGTGCATTGATTTGGGGTTCATGACATGAAGAACATACCTCTTGCCTTGCTTCTTGTACGCTGCCTCCAGCACCTTCCAAATGGTGGACTTTCCACAGCCTGAAGGTCCAACAATGCCCACGCCCATTCGTTGTTGACAGGCTTCATGAAATTGCAGCATCTTGTAGATCTGTGAATCGATTTCGGCCAAGCGCATTTCTCGGATGGTCTCACGGATGACAGCTTCCAACTCCTGATATTCAATATCTTTGACGTTGATGCCTGGAAAGAGATCCATGCACAGGTCTTGAAATCGTCGGGAGTCTGCAAAGGTGAGCTTTGACAAAGTGTTCATCCGGACTGCCTGGCAAACTTCAAAACATCTGGTCTCCGTTCCAACCCGAACAAGCCCTATCTGTGTCATCCAAAATTGCCCTGATAAATCATACAGCAAAACCATGTACAACCTCTAACTGTCCATAGCTGTCCATAGCTGTCCATAGCTGTCCATAGCTGTCCTGCCGTCCTGCCTTCAACAACAGGACCGCCTCCTCGTCTTCACGCAATGGTTCACTCTGTGCAGCCTTGATCTCCTGCAACAGGCGCCCAGCCAAGGTAAGGATGGGCTTCAACGCACGCAGACCCCAGTCGTAGTGCTGCTGTGAAGACAAAAGTTGTCGAGATAGGAGGAAGAGAGACACGATCCTACGTGCAACGACGCAACAATAACAGCGATATTCTGCGATATTATAGCATATTATAGCTATTATGCGATATTTGTTTTGAAACATGTGCTTAGCTCCCGGATCGATATTTTGCAAATCAAATTAACAAGCATTGCTCATTGCCGTTCGGTCCCTGCAAACTTTTTGCTTTTATTCATTCACCATGAAAAACAGGTGCACGAAAACTCTAACTAAACTTTGCACTTGCCAAGTCTCTTTTGTGCCAATACCTTCGCGCTGGCAAAGCCCTCGGCAAACATCATCACTTCGGCGATGAGCTCGTTGTCCGGAACACTCATAGCCACCTCAGCATGCAAAACACTACACACAGGCGGCACATCAGGGCCTTACACCACTCTCAATCAGCATGCAATCATTATTTCATCATTATTTCATCATCATCATTTCAAGATTTCAAATGTTTTACAAAAACCCTTGCCTCTCTGGTCAATGTAGCAATACCAGTGATACCTAATTATATAGTAACGGCATGTAACGGCATCAACTGAGAGTATCACGGGTCTGAAGAGTTGCTTCAAGTTGTCTGGCAGCTTCTGTCGACCTCCATAGCCTTTGGTTGCAGGGTTCAGGGTGATGAAGATCCCGGCGTTGTGATTCACTTGAACATCGCGTTGCAGCAAATGGACGGTGCTGTGACTGTTCTTGATCGCCGCCTGGAACGAAAATCGGGTGAGAATTCAAAAGTAAACCTCCATACAAGGCCCACAATGTGATAGAGGTCAAAACCATTCCAGATCTGGGTATCCATCATCATCTGTGTTTGTTGGAGCAGTTTCCAGCATTTTGGGAGGCTTCTCAAAAGACTTTTCTAGAGATACAGGGTTTTGGCGGCATTTTGTTGTATCGGGACACCCAAAATACATTGCGTGAAGGGACAGCTGATGCTGTCAAATGACATCATATCATCATATACAATAAATTTAGCCTTTGCTCACTGGCCCTCCTGTGTCCCCGCCTGAATCAGCTGAACAGACTGAGAGATGGCACTCATTTGCTCTTCCAGCAGTCTGTTGAATTCATCAAAGCATCCCCACGCACCACAGCGCACCAAGCCCACAAAAATCCGCCCCATGGCTTGAAAGTCAATACCCTCGTCACAGTTGAAAACTAAGACTTGTCGACCTAAACACGAACCCAGCGCTTTCACAGATTCTGTCTTCCCTGTTCCTGCAGGGCCATAGGGATTTCCTCCATAACCCAGGTGCAAGCCGTGCATCAGAGTCAAATAGCATTTGTCAGTCAAAGGCGTGTGTACCAATTTGGGAGCGTTGCCCTGATATTCGAAGGAGTAGAACTGCTCACATTCCAACATGCGCACACTGCAAGGCCTCTGCTCGGGTGCCACCCCTTGCTTCAGATAGTAGCGCAACTGTCGGAACCAGCTCCAATCTGAAAGCCGTGTGACCTTCTGCACCAACAAGTCGTCAAGTACGGCAATGTTGTGAATCAGGTCCAAGATGAGTGACTTTAACTTGGCTTGAGGCAGGGCTCCATCCAGTGATAGTGAAGTCATTGATGAAAGCTGTGATCTCAGGTCATCTTTCAATTGAAGAAGTTGGCCATTGCTCATGTACCGCTCTACGTTGAAGGTGAAATGAATGTTTGCACTCAAGCACAGAAGCTGTGATGGGTATCGCTCGAATTGCTGCATGTCCATTTCAGACTGAGCGTAGCAACCCTGCAGCTGTGCTGCCAGAGTGGAGAACATCTCATTGGAGAGATTTGACAGCCATTCTTCCACCGGCAAAGGTTCCTCGCCTTCCTTCACCACCACAGGATTCCCCAGAGGTACATTCTCCTTGAGTGAACTGTTCATGGCCACAATACGAGTGATGTTGGGGTCAAAGTCCACAGTGGCAATTCCAGCAAAGAGTTTCTTGAGATGAGCTTGGATGACTTCAGGATTGCTTGATTGACCCAAGATCTCCAACAGGTCTTCGTCCCCAATGAAGTACAAGCGCGGAAATGCGGACCGCTTTTCCTCCAGAAAACTGTTGAGAGCCTTCTGGCAGCGTTCCAACTGGTCCAACATGTTGGTAAACTGATCTTTCAGCCCACGAACTGTGCCTGACTGTGCATTCCAATGGGGGCATAGGGTCACCTCATTCCAAGAGATACTCTGGGGATTTCTTGTGTAGCCATGGATGGCCTACTGTATGCTTTACTGTGTGGCAAAAGATAGCAAGAGATAGAAAAAGTACATTTCAAAAGAAGTGTGGACCCCGAACACTGGAAGGCAACCCTTCCCAGAAACAATGAAACTGCCAAGCAAGTTGTCAAGTTGCACAAGTAGTTCACTTTCTTCTGCGATCCAACATTCTTCATGATCTGGCGGTACTGATTGTTCACCTTGTCGAAACGTTCCTTTTCCCTTGGCAGAGATCCCCTTCCAAAGATCGGCTCCAAATAGACCCATTTTCTCTGAACCTTGTTCATGCACAGCAGCAGCTCGTCCAAAAGCGCCAGCTTCTCCTCAAATTTGTCGACCTGATCTTTGAAAGGTCCGAAGAAGCGAGAGTCCTTCAAGGATCCGCATAGACTTTGCTTTTCAGAAACCTCCGACATCAGGTCTTTCCAATCTTTGATCAACGGCACAAATCCGCCCTTCACCTCAGGATGCAACATGGTGCAACCGCCGCTGAATTTTCAGTTCAATTGCGTCCTATCATGTCCAATCAATTTACAAATGTTCTGCATGTGAAGTCACATCATGTGAAGTGAGAACCAAACCAAACTACCTGCACTACTATTGCAAAACATCCTCAATGAAGAAATAATTCACTGGCTGAAGTACACTGCACATTTCTAAACCTGCCTGGTGATCCATCAGATTGAACTCGGCCTGCTCGAACCATGCGGAGACCTCCATGACAGCATCTCTAATGGTCACTTCTCCAATGGCTCTGGCCGTCAGCTCCTTCAACTCATCAACCTTGTCGACGATGACATTCAGCCGTTGAGCCAAATCCTTGAAGCGTAACTCCTCGAGACGTAAATCTGGAGGTAACTTGATGAGGCCAAACAAAATCTTCCAATGATCTCGCTCGAAAGGCTCTCCAGTCATTGCCTTCAAAGCAGGATGAGCCGCTTCCAAACGCTGAACCTCCTGGGAGAGCATATGGGTCACTTGATCTCTTGGAACTTCACGAAGTTTGGCCATCCAGTTGTGTGCCAAGTCTTGTACTACAAAGAGCCTCGGTCTTAACTCGAGCCAGGTCTGGGCCAACAGCTCTTCGTACTGCTGGTTGAATTCCTCCACCAGGCTCCAACTGGCCTGGCACGGGCGACATGGTAAGGTCGGGGCAGGAAGAACCGGCATGGAGAAGCCCTGAGAAGCTGGATGTTTATTGATGTTTATTGATGTTTGGGGATTAGTTCGGGAAACTAAATAGCATGGTCACATGGTCGGTCTAGAATATTCTAGAATTGCAGTGATCCTTGACAACTCAACAACAACGGCACAGGGTCGGCAACGATAGAGGATGATAGAGGCAGAACCCACTGCCACCGGCCAGATTGGTTATGATCGGTCAGGGCAATAAGGAACTTCCCTTACTGCCAAGGATGCGTTTCTTGCATGAAAGTCCGGACGCAGTGTCGATACTCCAGAACTGCATCGCAAAGCAAACAACCTGCCTGCTGCTTGTTGAGATCATCCTCCACTTCTGCGATTTGGAGTTCGGGTGGTGCCAGGCCAAAATCTGCACAATCTCCTTGCAGCACCACAATTTGCTCCTGCAGAATGCCAGGTTTCATCAAAGCTTTAGGGGCACACAAACATCAACAAATCAGCAGTCGAAAACCGTCTCTGTCATTCCTATTTAATAGTTATAGTATTGATACGCTGGTTGGTTGATAAAGATTCCCACAATATCTCGTAATAATCCGAAATAAACCAGGTAGGATGCCCATCACCCAGGAGTTTGGTAACTGCTCAAATGCCCTTCCCCTTCAACATGCGTGTATTGGGCACTACAGAGCTGTCCTTGAGCCCTTGCCATTCGGTTTGCCACTCTTGCATCTGCTGGGCATTCCTTTTGGCATCTTCCATGGAGAAACTATCCATGCTTTTGGGTTTCAAGGATTGCCACCGTGATGCGAACTTTTCAATATCACTGTTCATGGCTAGTATACGCTGATCCATCTTGCCCTTCAATTCCTCTCGCAAATCATGGGCAAGTTGCTCAAAGGCTTCAAGCCTGATCAAGAAATCATCCCA
The DNA here is from genome assembly GCA_947184155.2 of Cladocopium goreaui. Classification (NCBI taxonomy): domain Eukaryota; class Dinophyceae; order Suessiales; family Symbiodiniaceae; genus Cladocopium; species Cladocopium goreaui. The sequence goes on from CAMXCT020001504.1 coordinate 46,569, forward strand.
CTTATTCTGGACCTCATTCATATCAATGCCTGCAGCATATGACTTCAACAGCTTGTTCTTCTCATCGGCTGCATCGAGCTGTTTCTTCACTTCATGATGCTGCTCCATGAGTTGCTTGGCATCTTCCTGAGCTTTGCCCAGTTCCTGCACCGTGTCTGGTCGGATGTTCAGCTTCTCAAGACCTTCGTCCAGGAATTGGATCACAGCCTTGGCCTCATCAGATGCCCTGCGTTTCAAAGCAATGATCAAAGCATCACTTAGCCGATCCAAATGATCTTCGATGACTGATTTCAGGATCACGGTGCTGATGGTAAAGCAATCAATCTTCACTGTGTCTGGGATTTTGTCCATGTCCTTCCGTTTGGCTTTGATTGCCTTGAAGTTCATATCCCAGTCTTTGGGATCACTGAGCTCATCGACCAGTTCTTGAACCCTTTCCGGCAAAAGACCCACTACCAGCCAGGGAGCAAAGGAGTTTTGAAGTCGCTGCACCTTCACAAAAAGCTCATCTGCCTTCTGAAATACCACTGCAATGGCCTCAGCATTCCGCTCGGGCATGACTTTGTAGACGTGAGGGGCGCCATCCAAACCTTTGAACTGTAAGGGCAAAGCGATGAAGGTCTTGATTTCTTTGAAGTAAATGGCCTTCAGTTCTTCCAGTGGAGGCTTCATCTTCAACTGCTTTTGAGCCACAATCAAATCTGCTTTCATTTCAGGCAGATTCTCATTGAGGCTTTCCAAGCCGAAGCGATACTGAATCTCCATGATTTTGAAGATCTGATAGTCCCAATGTGATTTCCATGGTTTTGCATCTGCAACTTGACATCCAACGGCACCAATGGTGGCATCGATGTGTTTCTGGATCCCAGAAATCTTCTGCTTCCATTGGTCTCGTTGGCGAAGCAAGCTGATGTTGGCCAGTTGTACCACCTCCTGGGAGACCTGACTGTGACCATTTCGGAGCTTGCGATTCACCTCACGCAAGCGTTCAGCACCATCCTTCACATGACGGGTGAAGGCTTCCAACTGATCCAGCTTGTTCCATTGGACCTTCTTCATACCTTGGCCGATCATGGTGAGATATGGTGGGGGAAGCCACAAGAGCGACAGGAAAATCTGTTCAGTGTTCAGGGACATGAGTGAATGAGGCAAAAAATGATCCGGCATCAAAGAAATCGCAACATATCCCAACATCAGCATTTAAATCCCATCATGCAAGATACCACTCTTGTCATTGAAGAGTTGTTCAAAAGCAAGCGCTGGCTGCAAGACCATCAGTTTCTGCGAGGGAAGCAATTCCGCAGACAAAGTATTGTAGAAATTGCAGACCTGTTGCAGCTGTTGCAGGTGCAGGGCATTTCCACTGTTCAACTCTTTCAACTCTGACTAAACTGAGTAAACATCGATAAAACGTTTGTAACATGGCTCAGTTTTCTCTCACAAAGTGCTCACACGAAACACCGGTCAACTCCCCCTGTCAACTCCCGTTTCCCGCACCTGTTTCAGCTGCACTGCAAAACGGTAAAATTTCATTCCATCCTGCACTGCCATCTTCACTTCCTTGGGAATACTACATCCCAGCTGCTCAAAGAGACGGGCATCTTTCACCAGCTCAATGAGACGCTCCGAATATGTGATCTTCAATGCGCCTTGCTGAGCAGTGTCGAAGTCCATCACACGACTGTTCATTTCAAGAGCGATGGGATCATTTGGATCTCTCAATTGAGAGTCAACCTCCTCGCACCAATCCTTGAAAGCTTTGTTTCGATATTCTTTCAATTCTGCACGCACCTTCCGGTATGTGTTGCCCACCTTGCCAGCAGATGGTAAATCCTTCAGGAATCCCGCTAAGGGCCGAGCTGCTAAGTCAGCCTTGCTTCGAAAGTGTTCAACCCATACCATTTTTCGTGCAGGCAGGCTGAGACCCCGGCCTGCAGGCAAATTATTCACTTCAAAGGTCTCAAGTTCTGACTGCACCCGACCAAGAAAATCATCCAATTCTGTGAGAAGTCGCTCACGTTCATTGGTCAACGACTGCCTGATGTTCTTTCGCTCCAGCAAATCTTGATATCTCTGAAAAACCCGAACTGTCTGTGCTGGGTTGGAGGTGTTGGTGAAAAGCTCTGCTCGCAAACGCTCGGCGACCCGAGCCTCAATCGGAGACATGCGGGCTTCATAATCAGCCAAAGCAGCCCTCCATGCTGGCACCGTGTATTCGTTGTAGCTGAAAGCATTAAGCTTCATGAAAGGCTCGAAGCAGCTCTCGATTTGCATGTCTCTCAGCTCTTCTGCACTAAGCAATTTCAAGATCTGGTCATGCTGACCTCGCAACTGACTCACCTCTTGTATGCGCAAAGCTAAGTGAGTGAGAAAGTCATCCTTGAATGCTTCACCTTCCCATATGTTCTCACTTGATCTCCACTGCACATCTGTGAGGTCAACCGTTATCTCGTTCCATCGCTCGCAGACCTTGTGTCCCTCTCGAATGTGTTTTGAGACCTGCGAAAACGAGGAGGTCCAAACATTCAAGCTGTTGAGCCTGGATTGTACACATCGACCAAAAGAGCCGGAAAGGATTTTCAGAAAATGCAGCATTCTCGCTGGAGGATATGCTGGAGATGCCTCAGACTGCCACAGACTATCAATACTTTCCATGACATTCTCCATGAATTCAAGCAATTGAGCAAAAGTTTTCTTGGACATTTCATCCAATTCTGATGCTATCAGCGACAAGGCTTCGGAAAATTTCGTGGCACGGTCCACTGCTGAATCACTCACTCCGGTGGCATTCTTCAACTCCTCCCAGAATCGAACCTCATCTACCGGTGTGACGATTCCTGGCACCAAATCATGGATGCGGCTTGGGTCCAAACCCACTGACTGTGTTTCTGAAAACCAATAAGTAGGCTACCTGTTGAAGCCTGTGCTATACTCATTATACTCTTAATACCTCTTATACTGTACCTGTGGTAATTACTGTATCTCCCGTTTTGCACCTCAGGGTTCTTCACAAAATGCTTCCCCTTTCTGCTCCCTTGTTGGGATGGGATAGGTTTGGGAAACGCTTCTTGTACTTCTTGTCACTCCCTTGGAGCCTTGCCTGAAACATCATGATCTTCGAAGTCTCCGACATTTCGATTTCGCAGCCCGCGGCGCAAAGACGCGTTCAGGCCCGCATCGAGCTCGGTCAAGCAGTCGGTCAAACGGCCTTCAAGATCCGAGTCTTTGCCACTTTGCACCAAGAGTGGCATAAAGACCTCTCGAACGTTGTAGAACAAACTGCGCACAGGAGACATCCGCAAGGACGAAATTAGAACCAGTCTAGAGATGTTGGTCTCCGTCAATGGCTCATAGGATGTCTTGATGAAGTGCATCTCCGGAATGCCCTCTGCATAGCTGGAAAAACCCAACTGCAGTGTCACTGTTCTTTTTGAGGTGTCACTTGAATCATTTTCTACAGCCTGGAGCACCTTCTCATTTGGATGATCCAGGAATTTCTCCAAGGCTGTATTGGATGTAGTGTTACTGCGGAATTCACTCCGCGGTATGTTCAGGACACTGATGATACATTGAACGACATACTCTTTCCGCGGGTCATTCATGGCTCCGGAGGCCGACTACACAAGAACCTGTCAGGAGCACTTGCTGGATGTGTTGCATGTCTAGAGGGAGAAGAATCTGAAAGTTCCACTTGGCCAGTGTAAAAATGCGGGTTGTCCGTCTATCAGTCGCAAGACTTTGAGAGTAAGTGGTGCCTATTCAACCATCCTTGCATCTGTCTGCAAAGTCAGGCTATCATGAGAAGCTTGGCACACTTTTGGACAATGCCATGAACCTCTGGGAGCATGGTTGTGCACTGCAATTGTCCTTGAGGAAAAGGCAAGGTCAAAGATGGAGAATGCACTTGCACAGATCTTATCTTATTCAACTCCAAATCTGGGTCAACCTTTCCCGAAGTGATGCAGTCATATCTGAGGTGACTTTTGCCAGGAGTGCCAACTTGCACAAAGCTCAAGACTCCTCAGTTCGACGCTTTCAGCAGGTGATGCTTTGTTGAAATCAGACTTCACTCTTGACTTTAAGCTTGGCATGGGCAAACCAGCAAACCAAAAACCTTTTCGTGTGTCGGGTGATCAGGAAATCAAACACGACCAAGAATGAGTTTGATGATGTTTGATGCATTAGTGTCCTGATGTGTCTTGTGAAAAGTGTCTAGTCGTTTCTCCCATGGTTTCGATGATTTCAGTATTTTCAGTATCTGCGTAGTCGATCTCGGTTGGATCCCCATTCAGGACAGTGCCGCTCGATCTTTGCGCCGTTTCTTTCCCTGGGGGGACTCCTTCACTGGAATTGCATCCCAAGGCGGCCTTCATCCGCCCAAACACACCCAACTGCACGTGGCACTGTATCTGCATTTGAACTCATTTGGGCAAGGTTGAAACCAGTCTAAGCTCTCCCCTCTCAAGGTCTGCCCAAAACCTTACAGTATCCTGCCAAATCCACTGCTAATAGTAGCGCAGATCATCCTCTTCATGGATGTAAATGGCCCAAAAAATGGGAACATGTCCTTATTTCCAGAAACCAGTGTGAAACGTCGTTTAGCGTCCTGTTTTCTCCGCTTAAGATCTGCATTGAGGAGCTTCTCTTTGGCCTTGCGACAAGTGAAAATAAACTGGAGATGGGAGTTATACTGCAAGTTTCCACAACAATGACGCAGAAATTCACATGTCATTCTTTAATTGTTTATTTATATATGCAAATATAATATCATATATTGCATTCATACCAGTAGTGCCGCACAAGGCGGTGGCGGAAGTTTCAAAAATAGGAAACCGATAGGAGAGGTTCGTTGTTGTGAATCACGGATGGCAGAGCGAATCCACTGATGGACCGAAAGGTGGTTGGACTTGTGTTTTCTGGAGTCACCTCACCACAACTGCTGTATATAATGTGGTGTAGTTGTAGCTGTAGTGTAGTGTAGTGGAGTTGTAGTTGTGGTGTAATGTAATTAGTGTAGTGTAGTTGCAGTTGCAGTTGTAGCTGTGGTGTGGTGTAATTAGTGTAGTGTAGCGTAGGGTACTGTAATGTTGTGTACTGTAGTGTGGTATAGTGAAGTGCACTCATGATCGCCATATCGTCTGGGCCAGCGGCGGCTCAGCGGATCAGCGGATCAGCGGATCAGCGGACCAGCGGACCAGCGGATCAGCGGATCAGCGCATCAGCGGACCAGCGGACCAGCGGATCAGCGGATCAGAGGATCAGCGGACCAGCGGACCAGCGGACCAGCGGATCAGCGGATCAGCGGATCAGCGGATCAGCGGACCAGCGGATCAGCGGATCAGCGGATCAGCGGACCAGCGGACCAGCGGATCAGCGGATCAGCGGATCAGCGGATCAGCGGATCAGCGGACCAGCGGATCAGCGATCAGCGGATCAGCGGATCAGCGGATCAGCGGACCAGCGGACCAGCGGACCAGCGGATCAGCGGACCAGCGGATCAGTGGATCAGCGGATCAGCGCACCAGCGGATCAGCGGATCAAAGCAAAGTTCTAGAACGTACTTTTCAACCTGTCTATATCTACAAAGGCAATCTTGCTCAGTGACCTTTGCCTGCCAGGAAAAGGTCTCTCCTGCAAGCACCTTCTGTACAAGTAGCATGCCTTCCGCTTTCACAAGGCTGCCGCCCCTGCTCCGGGTTTTGTGGTGTCAGTGGTGGTTTTGCAGCTTGATTTCTGACACTTGCACCACGTGACATGACCAGCGATCACGGACGTACTTTTCAACATGTATATATCGGCAATCTTGCTCAGTGACCTTTGCCTGCCATGAAAAGGTGTCTCCTGCAAGCACCTTCTGTACACGTAGAATGCCTTCCGCTTTGACAAGGCCGCCGCCCCTGCTCCGGGTTTTGTGGTGTCAGTGGTGGTTTTGCAGCTTGATTTCTGACACTTGCACCACGTGACATGACCAGTGATCACGGAAAGAGTTCGCAGCTTGTGCCCCTGCTGTGCCTTTATTTTCAAACAGGAGAGAGAACCATGACCATGCGCAAACGTATCACACTAAGACAGTCCATACATTTCGCCGCAAGGCTGAGAAGAGCAACCAGAAACAAACCACGCAACTGCAGAGCCCAAGACCTTCTCTCCCGCCTGCGACTCTTCCTTTTCATGGCGCACGGGTTTAGCCAAGCTCTGATTGCTGAAGCCATACGAAATGCAGACCCGGCTGCGCAGATTTCAGATGGTTTGGTTGTGCATCTGGCAGCTGAGCTGCAACCTCTCTTCTCGACCAGAGTTGCTGCCTACGGTAGAGAAACTTGTGCCCAAGAGTTGCTCCCCTTGCCTCGGAGCTGTTCTGCGTGCAAAACCCGGCTAGCTGAATGCAGAGGTTCTGCCACGCCTGCGGCAGTGATAGACCTTTGTGGAGTCGTTGAAAAGCTGCATGTTCCACTGCGGTGTAGAAAGCCTTCATGCCCGGAGTTTGGGGTGCTTCTTTGGTACAACTACTGCGTACGCAAAGGCAAGCATGTGTTCCAGGGAGAGCTGCCACTCTTGCAATGTTTCATGCTATCCTCGAGCTTTGGTTTTAGTATCCCTTGGCTGCGCCAGTTCCACCCGCGTTTGGTGCGTCAGCACGCATCATTCACGAGTGAAGCCGACGTACTGACGGCGCAAGCTGCCACCAATTCGCAGCTGCATCGTCTCCCCACTTCACGCTTGCGGCTGCTGATCAGCCAGGGATGGTTCACCTGGCGCTTGCTGACGCGTGGGCTTGAAGCCGGCTTGGATTTGTCTGTGGTAGATTTTCAATCTCCCATGGAGGACACGGCGTGCAGGTTCTTGGGTCCATTGCAAGCAGCATTCAGCCGGAAGGCCGTGGAAGGTGCTCAGCGTGCCAAAATGCGGTGCGATGTTATTGTTTTAGATGGCAATGCAAAGAACCGGAGGGCAGTCTGCGCCGCTGCGCTGGCGGGATGTTCTTACTCTCCAACCCTCCGCAGAACTTTGCGCCACACCTGCACAAAAACGCCTGCTTTCAAGCATTGCTTTTGCTTGCACCATTGTGAAGCTCCTGGCGCAGATCGTTCTCACACAGTGTCTTGGCTCGAATCCTCAAACATTTTCAGTTTTGTTTGCCTTCTCCTTCCGTGGGCTACTTTTTTGAATTAAAACCCCAGGGCTTCAGCGTCGGTGCTTGGGTCTGTGCTCGCGTTTGCAGGATGTTGAGATTCTACAACACAAGTCTATCAATGATGGGCAGCAACTGATGGTTTTGCTCCAGGAAACGACCGAACCTCGCAGGGAGGCTTGGGTCTTGGATTCCGCCGTGCCAGACACTGTCTTGAGCAAGTACTTGCGGCAAGTTGGGGCGGAGAAGCTGAAACTTCGCAAGCGTACTCATGAACCCCAACCTTCAGACACTGCAGGGCCTTCTCCCGCACCGCCGCTGTTGCAGGCGCAGGTTGAACCCGTGGCAGAGCTTGAGCAATGTTCAGATCCAGCGGATTTAGCGTCTGTTGCATGTTCAACGCACAAGGAAAGCAGTACTGCCCAGAGGCAACTTGCCAAGTCAGCGGGCATGCTTTGCGTATGCTTGTCCGAGGGCCTTATTTTGCACATGCAAGAGATTTATGGCTGCGAGTCTCTGAGCCAGCGCTACTTCTGCGTCGCTGCTGTCAAAGCTTTGCTGCCGACCGTGACGACAGTGGTGCACGATGATGCGTGCCACTTGCACAAGTATTGCGCGCGTCGAGCAGCGCACTCTCAAGCTGCGGCGCAGTTGTCGCCACCTCACATGACCTTTGTCTGCGACAAGTTCCACATGGCAGGCCACACGGATGCTTGGTGCAAGCAAACATGTGACCCGGAGCTCCCGTCCAACTCCGCTCTTCAACCAAGCACATGAACGAATACGGTTTTCAGTTCTTCTTGCTCGACATGGCGTGGAGCCACAATGAAATCATTTTGCAGGGAGGCTACAGGCCGGAGGAGGTAGCTGGCTCTTTGGATGCTGAGGATGTTGCGTAGCAAGCCAAAAATGTTCGGACGCTTAGGGTTTGAAGTTTGGGAGCGCCATAGGTACGTAGCTCTTTTTTCGAACGGGCTGTGGTGCTTGTAACATGTGACCATCTTTTGCTAGATCAGGTTGATTTTAGAATTGTGGTGCGGCTTTAGGTAGCCTGGTTCAAATTTGGTAGTTCGCAGCTTCTCGTGCGGAGCCATGTCCGGGGCTCCTGACGATGGGCAGTACGTGCCCGCCATGAAGCTGATGTGGGATGAGGTGGACAGACGTTTTGACCCCAAGTATGTCCTTGGAGAAGCCGGCCACCAGTTTTGCCAAAGCTATTCTGTCAGAGCTGCGCATCCTGAATTTCCTTACGCTTTGCATTGTCTTTCTTTGATGTGTGCTTTGGCGAATGGCGCGCGGGTCGCCATCTTTGCCACAGCACCGTCGCCTCTGACTTTGGTAGCGGTCAATGTCAACTATGCCCAGACCAGAAAGTCTTCCATGACTGGACACGCAGAAGCTTTGGGGCAAGAGTTGGACACAGTCATCTTGGAGAATGCGATGTCCAAGCTGCAGCAGGAAAGCTTTGAGGAGGGAGCGGCTCAAGTCCTGAGGCGGGGCTTTTCAAAGTCCAATTGCCCCCCGCTGACCATGCGTGAACAGTTTCCTAACCTTGTGTTAAATTTTCACGTGTTTCTAAATCTTTGCCAGGAACCAAAAGACACAAGTGACCCCGCTGCTGCAGGTATTTGAAGCCAAGAATCGCTTCTGCGACTGTTGCCAGCGCCACACCGGAAGAATGGTTTCACCGTTGCTCTGCTGACTGGAACCAAGTCCGCAACGCAGACAAGCTGCCAGGAGATTGGTCTGGGCGTTGCTGGTACGGCTTGCTAGGCAACTTTGATGAAGCCTACGACTTCTTGCTGAGCCTTGGCCTGTTGTCCGACTCAAATGCAACAACGAGAGAGAAATCAAAAAGCAAAGTCAACCCGTACCAGAGCGCGTTCAACAAGCTCTTGCAATTTGGGTCTAGTGCTCGTGCCACCAAGACGGCAGGGAGCTACGGTGAGAACCCTGGTAAAACCATAAGCTTGGGCATCACTTGCAACATGCACCCGGCCTTCTACATCCCAATGGAGCGGGGCGAGCTTGGAAGCCACGCAGCCTCCACCAAGGAAAGGTTCCTCATCTCCACTGGCCGCCCTGTTCAACCACATGAGGACATCCCCGCAGACTTTTGCTTGCCGGAAGGAAGGGGTCGATTCTTGCACTGTTACATGCTGGATATAGCGCTCACTTCTCGGTATTAAGGCATGTAAAGCACAAACACTGTCATGAGCCTGTCAGTCTTTGTGGATTTTCTGAGTTGAGACGCGTGCAGGAGTCTCGCCATACAGGTGGGTCCCCCTCACTCCTGAGATTGCAGACCTCATTGGGGTTGCTAAAGAAGCAACATCGCCAGACGCAGCTGCCCAAGAATGGGCAGAAGCTGGGCTTGAAGACGAAGCCGCGGCCCAACTCACCCAAAATGCTGCCGGTGAGTATGTGCCGTCGGAAGACGGCTACCTTGTCAGGCTCTTAGATGACAAGCTGACCCGCATCCGCTTCAGGCGATCAGAGGCAGCCCCAAACGGCTTTGAAGCAGAGTGGAGGGTAGCGAACCGAAACTTTGCAATCCCGGAGGTATGCCGTTTGAGAAATTGCGTTGCTAGGGTGGCCACCTATTTCGCAGCGCCACACCAAGTTATCACTTTGACTTCGGAGGCTGAGTCATGGCATCTGTCTTACCAGGGAGCAATGAATGTCCAAAGCCACGTGGTTCGTGATACTGGAGACATCCAAGCTGGGGCTCGCTTCGGGGCGGCGCCTTGGCAAGTAGGGGTTTTAGCTGCTTTGCTCCTGGTCTTCGAAATCTTTGTCGGCGCCCACTCCCCTGCAGCGCTGGAGGGGCGAGCTTTGCAGGTTACACCCGGGCACTTGCAGCGGGCGTACGCCTTGCTTCAATTGGCTCCTTGGCCGCGTTATTTTGAGTGTTCTGAACGTCACCTTGTTCCCCATGTTCCATCCAGCCTGACGTATTGTCGCAGACCAGGTGCAGCGTCTGAAGCACATTGCCCTTGGAGATGCAGCAGCCAGCCCAGACCTACCGCCGCCGCAGGAAGACGTCCATGCGGATGATTTGGGCGCCTTGCGCATCCCCTATGTGCCTGAAGACTTTGCTTCGACCCAAGCTGGCGCAGGTATTCCAGAGGTGGGCGATGACGAAGAAGGTGACGAGGCTGCAGAGGAGTCGCCGGAGGAACATGTGCCAGAACTGCCAGCACCAGTGGGCAATCCAGGACTGCCGGAGCCAGAACCTTGCGCAGCCGTGAAACCTTTGACCCTGCAGGATGTTCGAGCCAGTGATTTTGGGTTTGGAGACAATGGTGTCACTGTCCAGCCTGACGGCTTGCATAGCCGGAATTTCACCGATAGAACTGTTTTGAAGCAGACCCTTCTTGCTGGCAAACCGAAGATCACTAGGAAAGAGGCTTGTGACAAGATGCGCTCTGAACGAGGGCAAGGACGCAAAGCGCTTCCCAAAGAAAAATGGGTTGCTGTCATGAGGGCTGCAGCTTCCCAATTTCCCGACTTGCTCCGCCTTGACGGAGAGATTTTGTGTTTGAAAATGATTCCCGACACTGCAGCAGGCAAGGTCGCGTACCACAACGACCTCATGAGAGCTTGCCGTCTAAGCCTGCGGGAGTTGATTGCTGCTATGGACAAAGCAGCTGAGAAGAAGGAAGAGCGCCGTGCAAAGCGAGCCAGGGTGGATGACTGAGGCAAGCTGCTTGGGCGCATTGATCCCGTGTAGGATGGTGCCAGCTGCCAACAGAAGTCGGGTTTAAAAGAGCGGCTGCCTGCAGCTGACAACTGGCCCC
>CAMXCT020001504.1:62500-148559 GCA_947184155.2 Cladocopium goreaui
TTTATCACTCCTTGGTTGTTGTGCTTGTTGAAGAGGAGAGCAAATGTAGGATGCTGGCCGTGGTTCCTCCCAAGCCTCCACCCTTTTTCATGACAAGAAAGTGGCAACAAGACCTTCATCGAGACCTTCATTGATTTTGGAATCAAATCATTCGCTCACAACTGTGACCGAGGACAGTTGAGAGTTGACAGCCCTCAAGGCTACAGCTTTGCACGAAAATGGAATCTGGGGCTTTGGCTTCACAGACCCAGGTGAATTTCTGGTGAGTCTTTGCATCACCTGCGATATACATCAAATCCTCAAGTGCAAAGTAAGCAAATGTCTGCGATCCCGTTGAAAAGCATTTTTCTCAGAGATCAAAAAACTGCATCGGAAGCCTGGTATGCGACCAAATGTGCATTGTCTTGAGGTCCGAGGTATTCCCAGACAACTCCAGTCAGCACGAAGCCACGGGAACGATACCTGAGGCATTCCAAGTAGGCCAAGGCCCATTCGTGGACCTCATAGATTCCCTTGGGACGTGGTGCACCTTTTCCATACTGAGCTAATGACCAAGTGAAAGCCATCTCGTTCAGATCCAAGACCTGGAGTGAAACCACAAAATCGGACACTTTTTGTTTAGTTTGTATTCGTATACAATAATAAGATATAATCACCACATAGTAACCATATTTAACATTATTTAATATTATTCAACCATCCATTTCTGGTGGCCAAATAGATCAAATAGTCACTTCACCATGGGCACCGCAGGGGATGCGAAATGCCAGCTAAGAGACGCTCAAACGCAAGTCTTCGGTCTCAGGGCCAGGAGCCACCTCCAGGGTTTACTGGCCATGGATGGCCATATGTCCATGGCTTGCGAGTTGCTGGCCGTCTCTGAAAATGGTCAAAAAAAAAGCCGTTTAAATGATGGGAAATGATATGTGAAAGTGATGATTAACCACTGCTTTGAGGGGTACCATAATTTTTCACTCCACATGACAAGAAGCTTGGCACTCGACCCTCAACCATCGCCGGTTTCGGTGATTCGCCTTCTTCATGCCATCAAGCAGTAGACCTCCCAAGCCCTGACGACGGTGGCTGGAACGCACAAAGAGCTGCTTCACCTGCAGCAGCTCATTGATGACCGGAAGAAAAATATACGGCGCCAAGAAAGCACGTGAAAGCACGTGTACATGAATCACAGATTTGGAAAAACTTGTTTGCATACACATCTAATTTTTCGTCTGCTGAGAGTCCATTATTATGCACCTTTTCTTCATGTTTAATATAATCAACTAGTATGGATTGTCAAAAGGTCTATAATCAATTTGACTTTTTGGAACATGTTATTTTGATCCTGCGGGCTCGGGGTGAAAAAAGACGGCTATTGTAATTCTTAAACAAAGGAAATGGCATGACGATACTGTAATCTGTAATCAGCCAATGTCTTCGCCCTGATCTTTCGCTCACCTGCACATGAGGTGGGTTTGAATGTCCATTCTCCAGGCGACTCCTTTTGTCAGCCCATGGACACAGCCATTCCGTGAGTATTGGAGACAGAAACAGTCAAAATGACCTGTAAAATCTGTCAAAACCAGATGCTGCGAATTGAGTCGCTCCTCTTGCTCTTGTGGACGTGGAACATTATGTAGCCCACCTGCAATGTCAATATCGTCTGACAAAATGTACACAGAACCGGCACAAGAGGCGGCCTGAACTGCAGGGTCTCCATCTGCCACCACCAGAACGTGCAGGTTTCGAAAGGCTGCATTTTCCTCCCAGAATTCACTGATAATCACTGTCTGTCGTCAAGACATGATTGTGAGAAGAAGAAGAAGGAGGAGGAGGAAGAAGACGAGTCACAGAGTCACAGTGTCCTGCTTCACCATCTCGATGATCTGCTTCTCTCTGCCTGGGAATGAAAAATCTCTCAATTTGGCATTGCTTTCTTCGACACACGATATCTTTGTGCCTCCAGGCGTCTTCATGATCCTTTCGGGACAAAGCAGGCCTGAAACAAGATAATTCAAACTGTCAGAGCTCGGGGAGGAGCTGAAAACAACGCGATCTGAAATCATCTTCAAACTCAAGACATATGAAAAGGATCAAAATGGGAGAGTGTGAAGTGCAGTCACCAGTCACTTCTTCTTCAAAAGTGTGGAGAAATAGCTGACAAAGCTAAGGACACCACAGTGCTGCCAGTCTACGATACTAACCTGATTTCCCCGCAATTGCAAAACACGATCTCAAGATATCTCAAGTACTTGAAGCCTAACCGGACCTAACCGGGCCTAACCGGGCCTAACCGGGCCTAACCGGGCCTAACCGGGCCTAACCGGGCCTAACCGGGCCTAACCGCTCTGGTCATGTCAGCCAAAGGAGTGCCACAAGTTTGTCTGTTCTTTGTGAGTCGAACTATTTCCTGCATCTATGCCAGCTGATGCCAGCTGTTAGGTGCTCTTTCTTCACAGTTGGCTTTTGATTCATAGGAAACAGCCATGAAATCTCTGGCCTTCCCATACAGCTTCTGCGTGAACTTATGATGTTCCACCACAAACTCATCCTGGTCAGGATCAGCCGTTGCCAGTCAATAGTCGTTTTCAACAGCGATTGAGTCCTGCAATTTGATAAATTCAGGCACATCCTCAAGGCGAATCTTTCTGACCAAATCCTCACGACGACTTGCTATCATCATACCATGCACGCCGATGTGGCCAACCGATGCCAACCGATGCCATCATGAGACAGAATAAAACTCCTCCAGTTTTGCCGTCAAAAGACTTTGCCAGCGAAAATCCTGAGGGCGCCACACTCGCCATTCACGTCAGGTGCCATCCGTTGGCCGAAGGATACCTCCCACTCCGTGACCACCAGGGGATCACCTGGGAAGCCACCCCTCGAGTTTGACGCATCTAACATCATCTAACCTATTTGGCATCGGTTTTGGGAGCTCAGTGGAGGGCCACGTGGCTTGCTGCCAAGCATTGCCATGGTATCACGGTGAAGGTCAATGCAAACTCTCAGTCTGTAGCTCGGATACTGAACGTCTTTTATGAATTAAATGTAGGAGGTGAGATGATTCTTCCAATTGCTGCCATCTTCCGGGAAAAACAAGGATAAAAATGCAAGAGGAGGTTGGAGCAAAAAACACTCTTGTGCCTTAGTGATATATAGAGGTCTGTGGCGCTCTGTGGTAGCGAGTTGGCTTTGAGCCAGGAGCCAGGAGCGACAGTAAATCAGATACGTCATTTGCGGATATTCTGAGTTCTGAATCCTGCACTTACTTCTTCATGAAACGAGCAGCAAGCAGGCATTCAGGCACCAGCAAATCCCTAGCAGCGAGTTTGTACAAAATACATACATCGTTGACATAACTCCTTGGTCTATGCACACTGATATTCACAATGTAAATAAAGTGAAACGTCCATGACCCCCTCAGTCATCCCAGGCTAAGGCGCTGTGCATTCCTCGCCGGTTTGTGGTGGCTGAAAATCCAGCAGCTTGGTTTTGGGGAGGAATCGGCGAATCTACAACTTTGGGCACTCTGTCAACCTGGTTGTGAAAGATGCTGCCTTGTTGGTTCAGGTCAGAATTCACTTGTTGGGGCCGAATAAGGCTTGTTCACTAGTTTGCAAGGCTGGGTGGTTGGGTGCCAGCGCAAAATCCGCAAGCAAGCGTCTTAAGATTAGAAAACATCAGTGCTTCTCTGTCCTACTCAAAGTGTTAACACACCCAGCCATGATCCTCCGTTTTTTAATGATGTACCAGTAGCCACCACTTTTACAATCATGGGAAGGGCAAATATGCATGAATCAACTTCTCAAGAATATCAGAATCAGAACAGCAAATCATGTGACTTGCTGGAACTTCGTGCCTTGTCCCATCTTGTCCCTTCTCCCCATCGAAACTTGGAAGACTAGGATGGAGGAACTTCCTATAGCTTCCGTCAAGCCCTCAGGACGCCCGGCCCAGCTTCCTGCGCTTGGTCCAAAGCCTCCTTTACCACGACCTGCTGAGCCCTTCAGCCGGCTCTGTCCCTTGCCTTGGCCCATGCCGCCCCATGCTGCCCCCTTTTTTTATCCGGAATTGTATGACAATATCTGGAAATGAGCTTATAATATCATACAATAGCCTTAAATATCATTAAATATCCATATATCCATAAATGACAATGATCCGCAGAGATATCTGATGAAGTCTAGTTCCGTTGACTAGGGCTGCAGCCTTTGCTTTGGGGCGCTCTTTGGGGCGCCCAATCCATATCCTGACCGGGCGCTCAGCCGCAGATGGAAATCCATAGAGTGAAAATGGGACGCTCCCCCTTCCCAGTGGATTATTATCAGTTCAATATTAAATAGCCATTTGCGGGGCACACCCCAATTTCAGACACCCCCATATAGCTATATTGAAATATCAGTGGCCACACATTTTTGTCAATCGCATTCTCATGAAGGCATCCCATTTCGCATACACTGACACCCCTCCTCTTCGCCAAACTGCCCCAAGAGCCATGGATCGTTTCGCATGCTCCCTCTCTGCTTCATGGCACGCAGCCTTGTTCCACTCGCCCAAGTTCGAATAGTTTTTTGTGAAGCTGGAAACATGTGGGTTTGTCCAGGGATAAAGTATACCCCCAAATTGCAATTTTAGTGGCAAACATGAAACTAATCATAGCTAATCTATCCGAATTCGGATGCCCCATTTTTGACCCCATCTGCTCTGCGACCGATTCCCTTGAGGCAGCCGCTCTTGGCGCCAGAACTCATCATCGACTTTTCGGGCCGCTGGTGATTCAGCAGCTTTGACTGTCACCTGCACCGTCAAATCACACACTGTCAGGCGAAGAGTCCATGTTCCAAAGTCACTCCAGAAATCTCTACGAAAATATAAATATCTCATACAATATATGTAATATATATATATATAAATATATGTATATATGTCTATATATATATATATATATGGCTCTATATATATATATATATGGCTCTATATATACCTGAGAAGGGGTGGAACGAAAGCCAGCGCTTGCTTTTTGACTCGCGCGGGGGCGCGTGAAACTCCACCTCATCCATATGGCATGGCTCAAACATAATGGGTGTGAAATAGTTTTAGGATTTTTTTTTGAGCAGGTTTGGGAATTTTTGTTGGATTTCTTGGCTGGTACCATTTGCCTAGTGTTTGCAAAGGTTTGGAACTTGAATTTGTCATTTTGCATGGTATTTGCCACATTTGGGCATGTTCACCTTCCATTTTGCATGGTATTTGCCACATTTTGGCATGTTCACCTTCCATTTTGCATGGGATTTCCTACATGTGGGCATGTTCACCTTCCATACAATTTGCCACATTTTGGCATGTTCACCTTCCATTTTGCATGGGATGTTCTACATGTGAGCATGTTCACCCAAATATTTACAGATGCGGAAGCTTGGGATTAGATAAAAAGCGGGTGGGGGGGATTGAGGGAGGGCGCTAGCTATCTATCCAGCTAGCTAGCTATCTAGCTATCTAGCTAGCTATCTAGCAAGCTAGCTATCTATCTAGCAAGCTATCTATCTATCTAGCTATCTATCTACCTATCTAGCTAGCTATCTTGCTAGCTATCTATCTACCTATCTAGCTATCTAGCTAACTATCTATCTAGCTATCTAGCTATCTAGCTTTCTATCTATCTAGCTATCTATCTATCTAGCCATCCAGCTGTCTATCCAGCTATCTAGCTATCGAGCTATCTAGCTAACTATCTATCTAGCTATCTAGCTATCTAGCTTTCTATCTATCTAGCTATCTATCTATCTAGCCATCCAGCTGTCTATCCAGCTATCTAGCTATCGAGCTATCTATCTAGCTATCTA
This sequence comes from Cladocopium goreaui, assembly GCA_947184155.2. Taxonomy (NCBI): domain Eukaryota; class Dinophyceae; order Suessiales; family Symbiodiniaceae; genus Cladocopium; species Cladocopium goreaui. Next base: position 68,344 of record CAMXCT020001504.1, read on the forward strand.
TCTATCTAGCTAACTATCTACCTATCTATTTAGCTATCTATCTATCTATCTATCTATCTCTTTATCTATCTAGCTAGCTTTCTATCTATCTAGCTATCTATCTAGCCATCTATCTATCGAGGTATCTAGCTATCTATCTCTCTAGCTATCTATCTATCTAGCTGGCTATCTATCTATCTAGCTATCTATCTACCAAGCTATCTATCTATCCAGCTATCTAATTATCTATCTATCACATGTAATCCTGTCAGCTTTCCAGAGAAGGTTAGTTCGCAAAAACCAACTAATGTAACTTGGGTTTAAGTTTAAATAAAAATCAAGCGGGAAGGGGGGATTGGGGGGAGGGCGCAGCGCCTCCCCCCAAAGCAGAATGCAAGCACCTCTTCTCACATGTTACGTTGCTAGGTTTCAAGAGAAGGTTGGTCATGTGATACTCAGGGATGTAAATACTGTGCAAAATGCATCTTACATGAAAATCAAGTATTTAAAGCAGGCAAAGCAAAAAAAAGCAGAGAAGCAAAAAAAGCAGAGAAGCAAAGAAACAGGAAACGCACAAAAGCAAAACAGCAGAAAGGCAAAGAAGCAGGAAAAGCAGAAAAGCAGAGAAGCAGGAAAAGCAGGAAAAGCAGGAAAAGCAGGAAAAGCAGGAAAGCAGAGAAGCAGGAAAAGCAGGAAAAGCAGAGAAGCAGGAATCCAAAAATAATTCCTAAACCTGATCAAAAAAAATCCTAAAATAATTAGCCCTCCATCAACAATTGCTATCGGGTCATAATTTTCCAATCATTAAGTGGACCTTTTTAGGGTAAAACTCCACGATTTTGTAACTTCTATATCCAAATATGTTTCCTACAATGTACTGCGGCATTGTGAAAAGTTCTATCTCAAGTTCCGTAAATCCGCCTTTGGTTGCTCATTTATCTTGAAACAGCGCAAGTTTGCTCCCACCTATTGTAGATAAATAACACCCGCTTTTTTGTGTGAACAGTGGTCATGTGACCTCTCAAAGTCTAAATTGTTTTCTCCCCAGAATCGTGGTCCATGCTTCTCCGCGAAGTTCCGCAACATTTTGGCCGTACGGTGAGAAATCAAAACATAGCTCTACTCGCAAAATGGGCAGTGCAAACCCAAGACAATACTATAACATACGTAAGAAAGGGTATAAGAACGAATGAAAATCGAGGAAAACAATGCAAAACCCACGGGAAATATAGAACAGTGGCGAACATGCAGTCCAAATCAAAAGTATATATATTTAGGCCATTTACAGACCTGGGTACCCCCCCCCACCCCCCAAGGGTCTGGAAAATAGGTATTTTACAGGAAATGTCGCGGAATAGCATCATGCCTGACATCGATAGAGATAATTGTTTGGCGTCCCGGAAAATCTTCTCAGCTATCACACTCGCCAAACATCCCTTTTAAAAGGCACACATACTATCACGGACGTACAGATGCATATCATTCCCGTCATTGCCATTAGAAGATTCAAATTCTTTCTCGATGTTTTAGTACAAGATTCACTTTTAGTTCTGTTTCAGCCTTCTCAGTACGGCCTCTTACAATGATATTACAGCATTTGTCTCCTAACCTAGGTGGCTCCTGGGCGCAATCTTCATTCCAATGCTTTGTGACAATAACCAGAGGCCTGGAGCCTATGCATCACTTGACAGTCGACTCAGTTCTAAACCGGAAAGACTATTCCTTCCGTTTACCAGTAGATCGTTTTTGTAGTTCTTATCACAAAACTACCAGAATCAGGGAGGCACCAAAAAACGTCAAACAGCTTTAAGCATTATAAATACTCTAATCTGCAGATTGTATTTATTTTTCTTACTCTGTGAACGAAATCACACTTTTCTAACTTCACACAGATTACCATGAAACAAATTTTCCCATGCAACTCCTAAAATCTTACAACTCATACATCTTTTTTCCTATATCATCCGCATCTTGCTCCAAGGTTTCATGGCAATGTCTTGTACGCGAGGCAGCCACTATTTCCTATCACCAAACTACATTGCTCATCATCTAACATTATCTACAGAAACCAAATCGGATTTCCTGCTCAACGTTTCCGCTCGTTGACATTGTCTTGGTTTTCATTATATTTTTAAAGCATTTTTAGTTATAACATTTTCCTAGGTTTTCACTGTATTTTTCTAACATGTTACATGCCTCCTAGCCTGTTCACGCGTGTCCTCCATGTTGTACTGTTTTCTACATCGTTTCCTCTACACCGGGTCCTTTTACCGTGGAAGTCAGGATGGAAAAACCTGTCGGTTTACATGGAAGTCGTTTACGTCCAATTCCTGGGGAAAAAGTGAAACTGGGCTACCGGGCCAGCAAATGCAGAAAAACTGACCGTGAATCTCTTACATGGAAGTAGCTCATCAGATATGTCAGTAACATATTCATCATGGAAGTGTGAAAACTGAGACTAAAAACCCTTACGTGGAAGTAACTTGAGGGTCCAGACATCAGGTTGGCAACTTCTATGTTAACATGTTCTCCCCTCATGTTGAATACATCCTTCTAGGGCGATCCCTAAAACCCCCAGACTGACCGCCACATCATTTTTTTCTTCTTTGCATCTATCTTCTCACCCCTGTCATGTCCGAGCGATTGAGGATGCAACCTTTCGAAATCAATGCTGCCAAATTGGTGCTCGCTAACATGGCACTGGCCACATCCTACTTCAAGTAGCAAATTTCTATGTAAGTTATCCGTTCCAATCGTTGGTTGTAAAAAAATGGAGGCATTCCCAGCTTTATCTTGAAAAATTCAAAATTTCTACGTTAATCAACAAATGCCCAGGATTCCCGGGGAACTCGTGGCAAAAAGAACTAGCCAAAAAAAAAAGGGCTCAGATCCAAAGAACACAAATTTGCAGTTTACCCCCCCATTGCAACTAACATGGAAGTAAACCTCCGAATTGTAAATTGTCACTTTAGTTAACGTGGAAGATTTTTTTTTGCACTACGGTAAAAGGAGGACCGAGCGCTCGCTAACATGGCACTGCCCACATCCTACTTCAAGTAGCAAATTTCTATGTAAGTTATCCGTTCCAATCGTTGGTTGTTAAAAAATGGAGGCATTCCCAGCTTTATCTTGAAAAAATCAAAATTTCTACGTTAATCAACAAATGCCCAGGATTCCCGGGGAACTCGTGGCAAAAAGAACTAGCCAAAAAAAAAGGGCTCAGATCCAAAGAACACAAATTTGCAGTTTACCCCCCCCCATTGCAACTAACATGGAAGTAAACCTCCGAATTGTCACTTTAGTTAACGTGGAAGTTTTTTTTTTGCATTACGGTAAAAGGAGGACCGAGCGCTCGCTAACATGGCACTGCCCACACCCTACTTCAAGTAGCAAATTTCTATGTAAGTTATCCGTTCCAATCGTTGGTTGTAAAAAAATGGAGGCATTCCCAGCTTTATCTTGAAAAATTCAAAATTTCTACGTTAATCAACAAATGCCCAGGATTCCCGGGGAACTCGTGGCAAAAAGAACTAGCCAAAAAAAAAGGCCTCAGATCCAAAGAACACAAATTAGCAGTTTACCCCCCCCATTGCAACTAACATGGAAGTAAACCTCCGAATTGTCACTTTAGTTAACGTGGAAGATTCTTTTTTTCACTACGGTAAAAGGAGGACCGAGCGCTCCCTAACATGGCACTGCCCACATCCTACTTCAAGTAGCAAATTTCTATGTAAGTTATCCGTTCCAATCGTTGGTTGTTAAAAAATGGAGGCATTCCCAGCTTTATCTTGAAAAATTCAAAATTTCTACGTTAATCAACAAATGCCCAGGATTCCCGGGGAACTCGTGGCAAAAAGAACTAGCCAAAAAAAAAAGGGCTCAGAACCAAAGAACACAAATTAGCAGTTTACCCCCCCATTGCAACTAACATGGAAGTAAACCTCCGAATTGTCACTTTAGTTAACGTGGAAGATTTTTTTTCACTACGGTAAAAGGAGGACCGAGCGCTCGCTAACATGGCACTGCCCACATCCTACTTCAAGTAGCAAATTTTCTATGTAAGTTATCCGTTCCAATCGTTGGTTGTAAAAAAATGGAGGCTATCCCAGCTTTATCTTGAAAAATTCAAAATTTCTACGTTAATCAACAAATGCCCAGGATTCCCGGGGAACTCGTGCCAAAAAGAACTAGCCAAAAAAAAAAGGGCTCAGATCCAAAGAACACAAATTAGCAGTTTACCCCCCCCATTGCAACTAACATGGAAGTAAACCTCCGAATTGTCACTTTAGTTAACGTGGAAGATTCTTTTTTTCACTACGGTAAAAGGAGGGGGAGTAGTTGTTACAAGCATTTCCTAGCTTGTACACCGTTTTCCTAATATTGTCACAACTTTTCTTCCAGTTTCTGCTGCTTTTTCTACCGTTTCCTGTGGTTACTTTCTTCTCTTTTGTAGGTTTTCACTGTGTTTTGTCCAGCTTTTTTTACTACATGCTTCCTACCATTTTCACCGCTTTCCTCTGTGGCTTTTTGTACCATTTCCTCTCGTTTCCTGCATTTCATGCATTTTCAATATATTTTTCCAAGAGTTTTACCCGTCTCCTTCAGTTCCCGATCGTTTTTGCACCATTTCCTCTGGTTGTTATCGCATTTTCCTGCACTTTCACTGTATTTTTTCAGCATGTTTACTGCATCGTCATAGTTTGTTCCTAGCAGTCGCTCCGGTTTCCTCCATGTTCCAACAGATTTTGCACCCTTTATTCTGGTTATCACATTTTCCTGCCAGGTTGTTATCACATTTTCCTTCGCTGTAGCTTTCCAGCATTTTCCATTGGATTTTGCACGATGTCCTCTGATTGTTATCATGTTTTCCTGCAGTTTCTATATCCTCTTCGTGTGTTTTCAGTCTATTCATGCATTTTTAATCTATTTTTCCAAGATTTTTACCCGTCTCCTTTTTGCACCATTTCCTCTGGTTTGCTGCATTTTCAATGTATTTTTCCAAGAGTTTTACCCGTCTCCTGCATTTTCCGATCGTTTTTGCACCATTTCCTCTGGTTGTTATCGCATTTTCCTGCACTTTCACTGTCTTTTTCCAACATGTTTACTGCATCGTCATAGTTTGTTCCTAGCAGTCACTCCGGTTTCCTCCATGTTCCAACAGATTTTGCATGGTTTGTTCCTAGCATTCGCTCCGTTTTCGTCCGTTTTCCAGGGGGTTTTGTACGATTTCCTCTGATCGTTATCATGTTTTCCTGCAGTTTCATTGTATTTTCCAATACATCCTCATGGTCTCTCCGGCCACCAAAAAGGCGGACCTAGGGGGAATCGATACCCCACCGTCAGCAAATTACCTAGTGGTACATAATCCAGCAAAATGCTCCGTTTTCTGGCGCTCAACACAGGGGCACGGCGAGATTTCGTTCCCTTTCGGCAACCACCCCCCCCCACACCCCCTATTCTCACTTCGTTCGCAAACAGCAACTAGCCAGCTAGCTGGCTTTCGTAATATATATGTCTATATGTATATATGTCTCTATAAATATGTGTATGTCTATATATATATATATTCTTACTATCGTTGTACACTGATATAGATATAGATTAGACTAGACAAACATGTATCTATGCCATGCATATATCTATGCAAACTGTTTTACAGCAATCCAATTTCACAATGCGGATGTTTTGGCCTTGAGCTCATGTCCCAGCAAATACCGGCCATGGAAGAGTTCAGCAGCATCAAAGCCGACGCCCTGTCGATCCAGCAGTATGTCGTGGGTACAATGTAAAAGCAATGCGAAAAAAATGGATGCATTTCCCCAAGGTTTCTGAAGGGGAACCAAGAGCAAATGAATTCTCAATTGTATTTGTTTAATGGATGCGACTTGGAGTACCTCAACACCATTGCTTTCCCTATCAAAAAGGATTCGTGTTGGATGATGTGGCGGTCGCGCATTTTGAGAACCCCTCATATGAATGGACATATGGGATATATCCGTGTCGTCGCAGCCCGAACTGCTGCAGGCTTGGCCTGTCGCACATAGCCAATGGTGGCAGTAGGCAACGGGCCATTGTCAACCTTCCACAAGATCTCAGGATGGATACATTGATACATGTGAAGAAAATTTGAGAATATTGAAGATCTGAATTTTCAAGCAGCTTTTACTCCGAACAAATGAACATGTTTTCAGAATTCTCCGTGAGTGGGGCACCTGGATGTTGGCAATCTGTCCAGCCTGTGAAGCTCCGCTGGGATGGAGGAACCATTAGGAACCGAGGATGCTGTACAGTCCACAGTCCACGCCTCCTCGAAGAGGTGCTTCAGTTGCTGCCCTTCGACACCAGGAGGAAGATTTCGGACAAAGATCTGGCCATGTCATGTCTGGGACATCTGAAAGATTCTAAAACGAAACTTCAATTCTAAGCCTAACTTGGAAGACTCCGCTTTAAATCATGTGTTGAACTGTTGAATGCTATCCTGTACCATCTGAAGATCTTTTCAGTTTTCCATGAAAGCCTAGCTTCTGAAGTCAAACAGTCAGTGTTAAATGCTCTGATTGTGGGGTTTGAAGGCTGGCTCTGCGTGGCACTTGCATCCTGAGGCTAAGACAGCAGATCCCACAGTCTGAGGTCCTTCAAACTGATCGTGCTCCCAACTGGCGCGCAGCAAGCTGCACCGTGAAAAAGCTACATCTATAGAAGATCCAAATAGCAACTCTGAGCATGTGTGTGTGTGTTGAAGTTGGTCCCAAACCCTACAAGAGCAAACTGGCAAGATGCACTCAGGCTCGTCCCAGTCGTATTGCGAGTACCGAGGGAAGCCGTTGTAGTCAGCACTTGGCGCCAGATTCGCTCAGAAATTGTCATGTCTGGTACGAGATGCGTTGCGAAGTTGTGCTAAGTTCAGAACTCGACCTCCTGAAGCTCGTCATAAGGACCAGGGCGTCTGGACATTGCAATGCACAGCATATGTTGAACTCTTCTTAACTGTGCTTAACTGCCCGCTGCTGAACTGGCAGGATTTTCTACTGTCTCTTCATGTCTCTTCGATGGGACAAACTCCCGCGGCCATGGTGATGGAACTTGGTTCAAAGGAAATGCATGAAAATACCAAGTAGACATTGACAATCAAAGGCACAGGTGTTCATGTCTGATGTCTGTTCAGCGCATTGCCCGGGCTGAAGCAACGCCTGCCCATTACTCGGCGGACCGGCCCAGCAGCACGTTCCTGCAGTAAGACAAAGTGTGGAGACAGTCATAAAATGATTTGCAGCTCTTCAATCACAGAAAGTGGACAGTTTCTGAGATCCAAGTTACTGAACAGCAGCGTGAGATCCGTCGAATGTCAACTGATTCCGACCTCTTGGCTTTCTATGGCTTTCTCGCCTGCCTCCACCTCGAAGGCTCTTGCAAAGGCCGATGCTTTTGGGTTGCCACCTGGCCGCTGTACTAGCTCCATCACCAAATCAGAGAACATCCATTGAATCGATTGGCAATGCGCACGACCAAATATGACTCCCCACATCTCCTCACATCTCCCCACGGTTTCCCCGCCTCCAGAGTATTCACCGCCAAAGCTTTCGTACTCGTCGCCTACAGCATTTACATTTGCCATGTCACATGTCGTCCACACCAATTATTGCTTGCACAATCTTGCACATGTGGCCCTTCGCGCGCAATGCCTGCGCTGTAGGCTTGGCTTCTACCACCCATGCCACCACCTGGCGCGTATGACGCTTGGATTCAGCATCACAAATGCCATCACATAGCTCCGCGACTCAAAATCTGGCCATGTGGTGCCTGCAAACATACGAGTTCCTCTGCCTCGAACCTCAGCGCAATGTGTGGTGTCATTGGTGGTTGACATGGAGTCCATCTATCGGAAATCGCTATGAACGAAAACTTTGACTGGAGTAGATGTCGGAAAGACTGCGAAATGTGCATAGCAGTCTGTGCCCGAGTCCCAGTCTGTGGCATCAGCAGTTGCCTTGGATCCGTTCCAGCTTTGTCAAGATACGTTCATAACGATGCAACTCGCAAATCATCGGTACACAGGGTGGGTAGTACCGTAGTACCAGGTACCACCACATGAATTCAAATAAGCCATCAGATTGAATCTCAACATGTTACAATTTCTGAGTTTGAAACGCCTTTCACAATTTTCGGAATGACTGTTCTCACAGCAACATTGCCCCCCTGGCCAGCTCAAAGGTGTATGAAAAATATCGAAACAGCATTTGATATACATTTTGTAGTATTGTCGGAGGATGTCTGTGAATAGTCGAGTTGTAGACCATGTGCATCTCACCTTCCCCTTCCCTCGGGCGGGCCGCCCTTGAGCGCTTTGAACCTGGTCAGTGCTGGAAAATCACCAGCAACGAATAGACATGTTTTATACTATGTGCATCCATGTATAATAATGAGTGTGCATATATATATACACATATATTTACATGCTCCCTTTATATATGTATGTATATAATATGATATATATACATATACATGTCTTGTATATATATATATATTATTATATAATATTAATATACATATATATAATTGTATAGAGAGAGAGAGAGAGATTTCTCACTCAAAGAAAACTGAATGCTAGGCATTGCTAGGCCACTGGCTGCAGACCCAAAGAGTCGTCCCGAGATTCCGGCCATGACGCCTCGGAGATTTGCCAAGCGATCGAAGAACCCAGACCAAACATCGCCAGTGTCGGTGCTTGACATCGAAGTGCAAGACTTCGGCAGCGAAAGCGGTGAAAGCTGTGAAATCTGTGAAAGCTGTGCCACTGCACTAGGGTCAGAACCTAGGCTCCTAGTCTGCTACATCTGGCATGCTAGCCAACTTGAGCCAAGGTCGCAGCATTTGTTCGCCTCTGACTTGTGCGGGAGTTGGCACACAGGCAAAAGTTCTTTTGCTAGATAAATGATGATAAATGTTCATGTTTTGATCACTAATGCTAATGCTAGATCATTTTTGCACCAGTTCTATGAGTGGAGGGCTCTAATCAGCCATCGAATGCACAACTTGCAGCACTTTGCTTAGCATATGGCGCTTTGTTCCATTTTTGATCCCACGCTCTCAGTTGTCACATTGGTTCGGGTGTTTTCTTCATCATCGGAGCCCGAATCGGTGTCTGCTTCCAAAGCATCCAAATCAAACATGCCGGCGGTGGAATGGTGGACCTCACGACGCTTGGACCTGGGATAAAGCTTCCTGAGGTCACTGAGGTCACTGAGGTCTCGGTCAAGGCTTTCATCCATCCGCCTTCGTTGCTGCGAGGTGATCTGCTGTTCTCGATCTTCCCTCATTGCAGCTTCAGCTTCCTCATGGGCAGCAATCAAGTCTTCAGGTGTTCGGATTCCAAGTTGCTCAGAATCAATGTCGAAAGAATCGAAAGATCCAGCCTCTTTGGGCTCTTCAATTGACTCACTTGAGTCTATTGGCTCGATTCCATCTTCAGAATAAAACGCAGGCAAACTTTGTGTCTGCAGCTTCTCTCTCTGCAAAAATGCTGTGCTTGGATGAGGACCTTGCCCAACTTGCCAGCTGGTAACCACATCCAAAATGTCCACCAGCTCAGGAAGTCGAGGGTGGAGCTCACTGGATTTACTTTCTCTACTGGCTGCAATGACATCCTTCCAAAAGGCAGAACAATACATGGTCCGCTTCACCGCAGTGCCACACTGTTGCCACTCCTGATACGGAAGATGTTTCACATGAAAGCCCATGGCTCGAAGCAGCAGGTTTTTCAACAAACTCGATGCAGTGCGGGTGTTGGTGTCGCGGTAGAAGTGTGACGGCCCGTCCACTTCTACAACGACTCGTTCTCCGATCAACATGTCTAGCATGAAGGGGCCCACAAAAACCTCACTACGATGCTCCAGTCCAACCCTCATGAACCACTGGGAAATGCGTCGATGAAGTCTGGACGAGTTTTGCATGTAGTCATCCACAACAACACTCACCTTCCTCGCTTTGGCCAGCAAAATTTTTAGTTCCTGTCGCATGTCTTCGTACACAGATGGTGCCAACAATCTCAGGTACAACTCAACAATTTGAAGCTGATAGATGGCAGGATAGTTGAGATCAGAGCGATGTTCGTTGGAGATGGCCAACATGCTGTACAGTACACCCTTGTGTGAATCGAAAAGAGACGAAGCGTTCGAAGGCGCCGAGGGCGAGGTCATAGCAATCTTGGCCATCTCAGCCTCGTGCCGTTCAACCGCTGCCAAGAGTAGCATGGCATAGGCCACCTTCGTGGCATCCTTCTCACGCAATTCGCTCTGCCTTTGAAAAAGCTCAAAGAGTATGGCATCGAACCATGCAGGATGCTCAATGCGCATCTGCGAATAATTCGCCAATACTGTCGCCAGCCAGGCTGCAGTCATCTCATTCATCCTGCTTCTAACAATGCTGGCCAACAAGCGCAAAAACCGCTCATCGCGGTAGTTCAATTCACAGCAGCCAACCATGGCAGCACAAACATCCAGCACATTCAAATCGCTGACCTTGGCTGACATCACTTTGATGGCATTGCGAATCACTGTCCGGCTGATCATCTTGGCCTTGGGCATGGAGGCCATCAGTACAGCCAAGTCCCTGGGAGACATCTGTAGAACTCGCGGCTTGGCGAAGCCCAAGAGCTCCGAATACATGGGAGCGCTTTTCACGCCCAGCCGGACAGAGGCATTGAAGATTTGCACCAGCTGTAGGGTGGAGTATTGACCTGAAAGTGCAGCCACCTGATGTGGAACCCATCTGATCAGACTGTGGAAATCCGCCTTGCTTTTTGCAAAAGCCGTCAAAATTGATGACAATCCGCGACCTGTCATCATGTTGATATCTTCTCCCCTGCTGGCCATGGCTGCTACCCGTGATTTGTCTACAACTGCATGCACAGAAGCATTCACATCTCGTTCGGCCTCTGTATCCTTGACTCGTCGCGTGAATTCCCGTACTCTCTGTCTGGTCATATCAAAAAGTACGAAGTACAGTCTATGATCGCTAACTGCAAGCCTTCCGAATGCTTGCGAAAGTATTCCAAGTTGAGTCAACTCGAAAAAGTACAAATCACTTGCAGTCTGCAGAGTCTTCCCTATAGTTCCACGGTAAATCACCTCATCTGAGAGGCTTCGAAGCAGTTTCTTGTCTCTTACTTGCAACTTCCCAAGGGCATATGCTAAAAAGCTTAACTGCTTTGGCGAAAATCGATCCATGAGTCTCGTCGACGCATCTGCGATCTTCTCAAACAGTGCTTGATGCATCACGTGTTGCTTGCCGAAGGCATGTGCAGTCGTTGCCAAGCCCCGAGGATCAAACTCCGTCATCTTGGATATGATCACTGGTGCCGCAGCCTCAAACAGCGGAGGGTCTCGGACCTGCAGTTTGGCAAAGGCATTCAGAAGCTGCGACAAGTCAAGCGGGTTGCAACTCTCGATTTGACTGACTGCTGATGATGCCACAGCCTTCAGCAACGGGCTCACTGTGGGGGTTTGTGCCTGGATCTTGGCAAAAGCATTGCTGATGACTCCAAGGTCCCGGGGCACAAATTCCAGGTTAGAATTCAGGGCAATTCGAGGCACCAAATGATTCGCCGTGGCCGCAAACATCTGAGACACATTGCTGTGGATGGAGGCGTTCGAAAAATCGAGCCGTGCAAAGCCATTGAGCACCGCTGACACATCCCGCGGGGTCATCTCGGGTAGCAATCGAGGTAAAGCCACTGCCATCGTCTTCCACATCTTCAACTCCTGCTCAACTTTCCGACTTTTCTGCCACGAAAGCTGCAAACTAGCATAGCTGCTAGCCAGAGTAGCAATGTGGGAACCTTTCACAGTGTCCCGTTTTTCAGGATCCTGCAAAAGGCCTGCCAGCCTACTCCCAAGCAATTTGATTGTTTCTGTCGATTTGAAATCAAGTTTGCCATACGCACGAATGATGGTGCCAATGGCAGGCGCGTCAAAAGATCTGTACAGTTTTCGGCAGCGCCTGCTTAAAAAGCGGATGAGTTCGGTGCTTGGCCTTTGACACTCCGCAAGTAAAGAGAGGATCTCTGCAAGATGGCTGGGCAGGAAAAGCTCCATTCGCTCGCTGGGGATGTCTTCTACTAAGACCCAAAACTCATTCAAATCTTTACTTGGAATTTCGGCTTTAGTCTGAAACCAATGCAGCGACTGCAATGCATTTAAGAAGCCAGATCTAGAAGTGTGCTTGTCATCGTCTGTGGCAGGAAGGTTCTTGAGCATCTCATCTACCACAGCAGGATCTAAGTCCTTTTTCAGGGCAGTTCTTCGTAGTTCTTCCAATCTGCCATTTTCCACGCCAGCTGTTGGGCTGTCCAGTGGAATGATTGTCACATGAGTGACGTGCCACCGCTGCCAACTTTGTAGCAGGGAGCCACCCCGAGCCTGACGACAGTGCCGGAGTGCCATTGTGCAGGGCAAATCCCGCGTGGCATTCCATGCCAGGCAGGGCAAAAAAAACTTCGAAGCGCTTGGAGCCAATGGCTGACATCCATGAAACTATAGAGCGGCAGTGATCAGTCTGCTGAAATTCGGTCAAATACATTGGACTATACTTGAATCATTTCTTGACTTTTGGGAAGATGCATTGTTGCTTCCAACTCAGCCATGCTCAACCTCAGCTGATAGTTATAGAGAAGGTCCATGAGTACTATGTCTTCTGTTGATGCTTGCGTCCTTCAAGGACCGCAGAAACCTGGGACGGCGAAAGTTTTGTCTTTCGAAGCTGTGGCTAAGGGTCTGTGCGCCACCTCAGAACTAGGCATACTTCACGAGACTCACATCCATTTAGGAGAGAGCCGGGTCCATGAGACTGCCAAGGAAAACGGTAGCATTGCTTTGCCTCCAGCCATTCACAATGTGACTTACTTCGACACGTACTTTTATAAGCTTTGCTAGGAGAAAAGTTCAAATATGTAGACTGCGTCACCAGCACAACACTGGCTCACGGAGTATGCTTGCTGCCAAGGAAGGATACAAAGGATGTAAGAGTTCAGCTGATCGACAAGTCGACAAGTACCATAAAGACGGTCTCAAAAGGGGCCTCTATGTCTCGTCAGCTGCATCAGCCTGAAAAAGTGAACAGAATTGTTCCGGAGGGAGGCGAAAAAGGCTAAAATATATCGTAATTTTAGCATGTCTTTGCATTTTTTTGTGCACTGCCATCTCCCATTCCATGTAAACATTCAAACCGCCTCTTCTTTCTCTTCCGGCTTTGCATCAGCCTCAGGCTGCTCGATTGCCTGAGCGGGACTTGCTCGTGAGGTCAATGATCGCCAACAAGTTTAGGCCTCTGATGGCTCGTGCTTCAGCCATGTGTCTTTGTATGTGTCTGAACAGTGTCGCAATATCCTCGTGTCTCACCAAACACTCCTCCTGCGCATGATCAAGGTTGGTGCCTCTTCACTAGGCATGTCCTTCTGCAGCACCTCCAGTTCCTGCAACGCATCGGTCCAAACAATTCTGAATCACACTGGACATTTCTTGAAGCCAGGATCAAAACATGCGGTCAATTCAGACCCAAAGCGCCTTTCCAAAGTCTGTCAGCTGTTGAGCCAAGTCTTTTCTTTGAGTTTCAAGCTCCTTACAGCCAATCATCTAAAGATTCTAAAGCTCCAGTCAAAGTCCCTGGGTTGGGAGAACCCTGTTGCCTATCGTCTGTCTTGCAGCTCGAGACTACCGTAGGGTCGGATCATTAAGGCCATGTCATGGCTGGACGCTTTCTCCTCAGCAAGATCGAAGTTCTCGACTTCACAAGCTTTTTCGATTTCTGGCTCGACGCCATCGATTTTGACCTTCCGAGGTTACAAGAATCACAAGGAAAAACGTGGTCTCACATTGTGGGCTCAACTTGTGTGCCGTTTCATCTATTCTCCCAAAGACTACAAATAGAGGGCACCGAAAGATGTCTGTGGATGTTTAAAGAAAGCCAAACATGAACTTGAAGTAGATCTGCACAAATAAAATAGACAAACTCCTGTCACATCGAAATCATACAGGCCTTGAGCTCCTCTATCAGGGTTTTCAGATGTCCAACTCCTTGGTACAGAACTGGTTTGCCACAGTGCCAGGGCTGCAATGGGCCATTGATGACCATGGGTTTGCATGTGTCCATCCCAAATTGTTATCATATTCTAATGTATTAATATACGTAGACAATTAATTTTATAAATACTATATTAATATAAGTTAATATATGTGTAAAATCTACAGTCTACAGTATAGTGTTCATGTGTTCATGTCGATTGGTCGAACAATCCACCAATTTGGTGCGTTTGAAAGGTCCCCAACCACAGGACATGTCCGATATCGGGTCTGTCTGAAGTTCGGCTACCCCCACTCCATCCCAAGGTTTATCATGGGTTCCATCCAAAATGGCCAGAAATCGAGCTAAATCCCCATTCTTGGGCAAACCCACCTCATAGTTACACACCTAAGTACATCCCCATTATGTCCGCATCATACCCCCATTATGATCGGACCCGAAATGTCCAAATTCCCGCTATTTGTTGCCAGTGAAATCCACCATTTCTAGTGAAATCGCATCTGCATACTTCCACTGTGCTGAGCTCATGGCTTTCCTTCACAGCCGCGGGGCTCAACGCTCCCGCTGCATTGGCAGGGCTGGCCGCAGGGCTGGCCGCGGCAGGGCTGGCGGCGGCAGGGCTGGCCACATCGCTGGCAGCGATGTCTTCAACCTGATTTCTGGCATCTGATGGGATGCGAAGGAAACCATGAAACCTTGGGATTTAACCATAACATGGGAAGAAAAACGATCATCAAAAATTGGGTGTTTTTCTTGCCACCAACTAGCGAGTTCCTGTAAAGTTTGCCTTATGTATATAATCCAATGGAAAATTGTGCGAAATCCTTTATCAAATGTCGAGAGATTTGGTAAATTGTTCATGATTGCTTTGCAAATTGTACAACTCTCAGAACTTTGACACTTTAAACCTTTGCCGCATGGAGCGATCCTCAATTCACTCCTGACTCCATGGACTGTGGATATCAATCCGATAGCTTTCATGTCAGTCCAAGGGTTGCAGCAAATCCCGTCCCAGGGCCTTCCCTTCAGAAGTCTCTTCAGGTATGTCAGTCGATGTCGCTGGAGCAGGATCTTCCTTCTCTTGCACCAGGCCTGCCAAGCTGAGGGAGCTCAGTGAATGGGAAGGTGTTGCGCTTATGCAGGTTCCTTCTTTGTGAAAATGATATGACCACAACTCTCCACTTTGAGCTTTGCGATCAACTTTTCCAAGCCGAGGAGTGGTCTTTGGTGACCCAACTTAAATGTTGTCGCGCATCAGAATCTGTTGGACTGTTCAATATTTACATATCTCATATGTGGCCATTGAAAAAGGCCTGTGGTTTTCTATCCAAAGAAACACACATCGTCTTTTGCACGAGGTGTATAGGCCTAACAACAAACGTGTCCACAAAGTGTGCGTATGTGTGTCTACACAGATGCCTCTTCAGGTGCATGTGAACCAATGCAAGTCTGCAGCAATCACAATAGTATGAGTACTCTGAGTACTCTGAGTACTCTTCCCTTCAAAACTGTGCCTGGCTCGGAGGTTCCATTTGGCACCTGCCAGCTGCTAATATGTCTCGTCGCTGGTCGATATGTCACAGATCTGACCCGATTCCCATCCGAGTTTATCCTCAACTTCTGCAATCAAATCCTGGCAACCGAGTTTGTTGCTTCGGCCTGCCCGAGCTCTTCCTCTTCCGACTCACTAGGGAGTTCCATGTCGTTCTTATCCTTCAGCTTACAACGAAACGTTTGGGCGGGGAATTGCGCGTGGCACTGGCATCATCAAAGTCGAACTGAACGCTTCTGATCACGCTCTACTCCAACTCCACCATCTGGATGGTTTCCCCTCTAAAATTGACCTTCATATCATATGTGCAAATATGGTTATGTGCAAATATGGTAAATCTCCCAGTTCTCAACTTGGGGAAGCCATCAGCTTTCTGTTGAAAGCCGCTCCTGGAGCTCTCCGATGACATCTTTTGGGATATCTTCCAGAGTGGCCACATCAACACTGTACCTGCAGAGCAAGCCACGGCTTTCACATTTGCCGAAACGAAAAATGGGAACAATATGGAACAATGCTGAATAAACACCTTTGAAAAACGAAAATCAAGACCAAACAACGCCTCAACTGCAGCAGTGATGTAGAATGTAACACAAATGGAGCACTTCTTGGAGAGGTGTTCCTGTCGAGCGCAAAGTGCTGCATCGGGATGCAGCGAATTGCAAATGGTATGTTCATGGATGTTCAAAGTTCTATTCGGCAACAAGGATCAACAAGGCATAAACAAGGCATAAACATGCATAAACCCACTGTAACGAACTTGTCATATTTTGGGAAGGAGATTCTTGAAGTTGTTTCATGTTTTTGAAGGCAAAATGCATTTGATTAATCATATTAATCTGTATCACGAATCTCCAACGTGCAAACTCCACTCATCATTCTGCTGTTCCGCCCAGCCTGCTGACGCTGCATGACACAAATCTCCTGCTCATAGAGTCGACGGTCATTGACGCTGAGCGCGGGCGATTTACAAAGCTCCTTGAAGCCACACAGTCAGGATCACACGGCAAATAAGGCATGAAATTAGAATCTCCATGCATGTATATACCAAATGTATCCCGTCCATACTGTAATAATCATTGATATTTCCAGAATTCACATACTAAGAACGCAGCCCTCATCACTTTTTGTGTGGCGACATTGCATGTATCACTTCACATTTACTCTTGTTTCATGCCTGCAGCAATGCTGTCCTGGAGATCAGTAACCTGATGTCTCAACACCTCAGGGCGCAGTAACAACAGGGGCGTCCTGATAGAATTGCCCCTGTCTCCAGTCGGAAGACTTGAACAGAGATGAACAGAGAACCATCGGTGGAATCGGAGTGAAGGGATGATCTTCCAATGGTCGTGGCTGCCCCTTTTTGGCCATGGGAAATCAGCGTCGGAAATGGATATCCTGCACCCACCCTCAATAGTTGAAGCCACCACAAAAATATCTAGATCCTGAGGCACTTCAAATGGAACAACAACATCTGCATCGAAGCCTGGTAGGGTCATCAGCATTTGGCCAGTCGCTGATATCAGAAAGCTGAAGGAGGAAGGCGCCAAATCATGCTTCAGCAGCTCGAGCGCACTGTCTTCGATTGGTTTTCCACTCAAATCTTCCATAGCATATGCTTCTCCCCTGTGGCGGGCTGAAACTTCACCTGGTCCGAAACACAATGCCCAGGCGTTCTCATCCTGGCCATAGAGCCATCCATACTCCCTCTGCTCCAGCTGGCAGCTGCTGGTACCAACCCCAAGGCAAGCAAACCTGCCACGCCTCGGCTCGAAGCTCAGATAGCATCGGGTGTCTCGAGGGAGTGGTGCAGCAGTTCTCACTCCATCTGTATGTCTAGCGATCAAACCCCGCTTGAAGGTATGTCCTCCGTTCGAAATGGAGTTGTTAAACTCAGGGAGGTAGAAGCCCCATTCACAATATGTGAGCAAACAGTCCAACACGGTCACTTCAATTGTGGAGCCTGCAGTGACCCCGACCTTTTCTAAGCACCAACCCTCTTCAATGAGTGTGCTGCCCAACATAAAGACGAAAACTCCTTTGGCCTGCTTGCCTGAATGTTGCAAGCACGTCTTCATGGCTGTGACTGCCGGAACACGAATCGAAAGCGGAAGGGTCACAAGGACAGCACCACTAGGAGCAACAATCTGGACCTCCACTGTCTCCGCTGTCTCTGATTCATCCTGCAAGTCTGCACTGTCCATGTTGCCGCCATCTGAACGTATCTTCCGTGTCCAGTGAGCTTGGGCAAAATCAATGGCAAACAGCTGCGGATGAATTTTCCTGCAAACAAAGTTCAGAGGTGTTCAAGAATCCCCACTAGACAACTTGCACTTTGAGAAATTGTATAAAAATGTTTCAGAACATATGGCTATTGGCCCAGAAAATTGATCACTTCTAGTATCTACCCATCATTACCTATCCAATTCTAGGGGTTTTAGATGGTTTTAGTATTATGTACAATGTATAAATACTATGATATACATATATATATATACACATATAATTATAATATATATATATATAATTATATATACATATAATTATAATATATATATATATATAAGTTTGAGCCATTCGCATGTGCGATCTCTTGGGCCCAAGTCGTCGACCCGCAACTCTTCGACGGCGCAGTTTTCTTCGACTTTCAAGAGCTCGGCCTCCACTCTTCACATTTGTGGCAGGATAGATTAATGTGAATAATATAAATATAAATCAATATGCAATATGCATACAATTACAAGCAGAAACATCTATATTATGTGTGTGCTTGGATTAATATATTGTTAGTTTGTTCACATACTCGTGGATTCCACCTAGGGGTCCTAACTTTAGTCTTACCAGCCTCGCATCTATAACGGACTGGTAGGCACACACATCACTGATCTGATGATATCTGAATATATCTGATGCACAATCCTTTCTCTCGACATTTG
Organism: Cladocopium goreaui; assembly: GCA_947184155.2. Lineage (NCBI taxonomy): Eukaryota > Dinophyceae > Suessiales > Symbiodiniaceae > Cladocopium > Cladocopium goreaui. The sequence goes on from CAMXCT020001504.1 coordinate 86,884, forward strand.
ACTTTTGCGCACAATTGATCTGCTGCAAATCCCATGGTCTTTGCACAGGTCTTGCCTGTGCCTCTTGCTCACTTTGCCGACAGGTAGCAAGTGCCTCCCTGGCAGCTGCCAGCCCAGCCTTAGGTATCTTAGGTCGGGTCCCAAGGGTCCCGAGGGTCCCAACGGTCCCAACAGTCCCAGAACGTGCAGCCGTGGCCATGGCGATGGATCGATACCTGGGACATCCTGGGACATCCCACCTGCAGCGCCTCCAGCTCCGCTTCAAATTTCTCCTTGCCTTCTTGACGCCTGCGGATCTCCTCCGTCAGGCGGCCGGCCTGGCGAGAAACGGTCGGCATTCGGCAGTGTCCGGCAACTCAGTGATGCTAAGCCGCTAAGTATTTTAGCGTGATCATGAAATCATACGAATCTAGTGACTCTCAACCTGCAAGTCACGTGTCATGTTGCGAAAAGGCACTTGAAAAAAAGTAGCCTCTTTGAAGCTTCTGGAGGCTACAGCCAGCTTCTTCTCTGCCTGCAAACTCACCAAAAGCGATCCTCAAAATTGGTCGAAGCAAACCAACAACAGCAGATGGCTGGAAGGAATTCCAGCCGACCTCAAGGTTCGGAAGCATCTGCACATGGCCATCGATTTGGCTCCTCAGCTTGGCAGCCTCCGCCTGGCAATGGATTTGCTGATGGCAACCCTGGATATCCCAGGATCTACCAACTGATGGGTAAACTTACGGAAGTTACCCTCTCCCGGAACTGTGCTTCGAACCTCTTGGCTTGCTGATGTAGCAGAGAGCTCCAAGCACTTCTGGGTGGTTTCCTCCCACTTGCTCCGAGCCTGGTCGGGAGCGAAGCGCTCCTGTGGAGCCGTCTCTGCACTCATCAGTGGATGGGTGTTGGGTGTTGCAGTCGGCAGCCCTACCCATCGGTCTCCCTGCCAACATTACCCGTTTTGATCCCGTTTTGGTAGATGTTCCGGATCTTCTTCAACACCCAGAATCAGCCATTTTCAAAGGGCCGGTTGCAGCACCTCACTCAAGGAGTCTCTATGGGGTTCCATGAGCTTCTGCCACACCACACGATGTTGGATGACTTCAGCCAGAAACCACCTCACACATTTTTGCATCTCTGGGACGTTTGCAAAGTCCTTTCCCAAGAAAAAACGCTGACAACTTCTAAAACAGAAGAACCTTGTATAATCTGTTACAATATCATATAGCAAGATTGTCTTCTCGTCTCCACAGTCAGGCTGGAGTCTTGGTGCTTGCTGGTCTACTTGCAGCATGACTTGTAGCATGTGTCACTAGAGGAAACCCTCAGTCATCGGAAATGTTGGCAACGACATTCGCAAATTGATGCTCATGGCCTCTGTCTTCTGAGCTCTTTTGATGTCTTCCGAATTTCTTTCATCTGACGTTGATGCTGCACTTCTTGTTCTTTCAAAGCCTCGAAGTTGTGGTGATATGTCAACATGCATCAAGTCACCAGGGAGAAATCATTCATTTATCACTTGGTGATTCATTTATCAACTAAATCTTCCTCAGCTAATCCCTGCAGTCCTCGCGCTCCTTTTGCAGCTCTGCTTCCATCTGTGACACCTGGCACCACATCGAAGTGAACCTGTTGGGCAGTTTGACGGAAACTGCTAGGCGGAACCTGCTGGGTGTCCATGTCCATCTCTTTTTGAGCTTCCTCCAGTCTCTTTTGCTTGCCTGTACCAGCATTTGGAAATAACCGGACCTGAAGTATTTGGATGCACATGAGTCATGAGCATTTTCAATTCCTGCCATTCCTGCCATTCTGTACCAGTCTGCTTTGTATTTTTTCAAGCTTGCACAGCGATGGTGTCCAGTGAATCTTCACCGGTCACCCCGAGGCCTTCCAGGCGTCCAAGTTGCTTCTCGAACTTGGACCTGAGCAGTTCGCAGGCAGCACTGATGCCGGTCCAGAGAAAATGTCAACGAAAAAAACGAAAAAAAAACATGGCACACGGCCTGATGCAGGCTATCCTGATGTCACACGAGTCAATCACCTCGCCAGAGTGCTATGTTTTATGCATGCATAGGCCATCAGGACATCGATGAAATGCGACTATCCCCACCTGCGTCAACTCCTTCCGTTGTTCCAACTTTGAAGCGAGCAACCTGTAGATTCCAAGGTAAATCTGATGTGATCGAGCGAAATTCTACAGCATGTGCCAGCAATATGCACACTTCCAATACACTCACGTGCATTTCCAAAGAAGTAAACAGCAAACAAATCTTCCCTCCTAAATCCTTGCAGTTCTTTCAATCACTTCAATCCTCTTTCCACTCTACCTTCTACAATCTGCAGATATCACCCCCATAATACCTCCAAAAGTAAATCAAACGTTTCATTTGGGTAAACAGTAGTAAACATGCATTGTTTTATCGTTGCGGGCTCCGCCTTTCAAGTTCTTGGATTTCTTCATCCAGCTCACCACGTTGGGATACGGCCTTGTCTCTCTCCTTAGATCAAAAGATATCGTAAGCAAGCCGGTGGAACGGCCAGCGATGAAAAGCTGAGGCCCTGTCAGCAACGTCCTCGGTGGTCTGCTGGTCAATCGCTTCATTGACCTTCCACAAGAAACGAATGCGTAGCTAGGGTATCCCCCGTTTCACTCTGGGGGTCTGGGGGTTGAGGGTGTGTTCGCTCGACGTTGCGTTTACGACCGCAACCGACCGCAACCGTCCGCAACCGTCCGCAACCGTCCGCAACCGTTCGCAACTGTCCGCGACCGTCCACAACCGTCCGCGTGAGGGCCGTATGGCCGTGCCTATGGTAAGTTCTGCAAAAAATGTCATTTTTGGAGGTTTCAAACGTCGCGTTGCTTCGTTTCGCGTGGCAGGCGTGGCACTTCGTGACATTGAGACGTGTTTCATAACGTGTCGAGAATTTGTTTTGTGTGGCAGGCACAATACTTTTGCGGCGTTTGCAGAAAACGCGTTGCAGTTTTCGTGGCAGGGGCAGCACGATGGAGACCATCATCGTGATTTTGCGTGGCGGGCGCAGCACTTTCGACGTGTCTTGTGGATCGTTTTGTCCGAATTGCATTGTCAGGGCTGGGTGAAGTGACAAGGTGCAAATTATTTTGTGAGATGTGCTGAAAATTGACGGAAGCCTCACACGAGACATCGATTTTGAGGCCGCAAATTTTCATGTACCAAGGAAAACTCGTAGGAAAACATCAATTTTGAAGCTACAAAGTGTCAAAATTGGAGGAAGTCTCGCACGAAATGCTCGTTTGATGCTCCAACATGTCTCGTCTCGAGTCTCTGGTTTTCCTCTGGCTTCGCCGTATCTATGGGGGGAAACTGCAAAATCTATCCCTTTTGAAGGTGTCAAATCAGGTTGTAATGTTGTTTTGCCTGGCCGACGTGGCACTTCGTGACATTGAGACGTGTTTCGTAACGTATCGAGAATCGTTTTGTGTGGCAGGCACAATACTTTAGCGCCGTTTTCAGAAGATGAGTTCCAGTTTTTCTGGCAAGCGCAGCACTACACTCCACACTCTACACTCCACACTTTACACTCGACACTCCACACTCTACACTTTACACTCCACACTTTACACTGTACACTTTACACGCCACACTCCACACTTTACACTCCACACTCCTTACTTTACACTCCACACTTTACACTGTACACTTTACGCGCCACACTCTACAATTTACACTCCACACTCCTTACTTTACACTCCACACTCCACACTTTGCACTCCACACTCTAAACTCCACACTCCACACTCTACACTCCACACTCCACAGTTTACACTTAAACTCCACACTTTACACTCTATACTTTACAGCTTTACACTCTACACTTTGCACTCTACACTTTCCTCTCCACACTCTACACTCGACACTCTACACTCCACACTCCTTACTCTACACTCCACACTTTACACTTTACACTCCACACTCTACACTTTACACTCCACACTCCACACTCCACACTCCACACTTTACACTCCACACTCTACACTCCACACTCCACACTTTACACTCCACGCTTTACACTCCACACTCTACACTTTACACTCCACACTCCACACTTTGCACTCCACCGTCGTCCGCATTCCACAGTCTACAGTGCACTGGTACGGTAACAGGGGAAAAATGATGAAAAATGTAGACTGTTCAAATAACTTGTTTCACAACGTGACTGCATTCGGGTTCGTGGGCTGCATCTTGTTTAAGTTCTGAAATCTGCAACAACATGCAATAACGAAAATAACTATAAATATGAAGCAGGTTCACAAGTAGAGCCACCTGCTGCCATTCTTCTTGAAGGTTCTGCGAGTCCTCCCAGACAAGCTGATTCACGTCAAACCGTGATACTCTCTTGGAGGAATGCTTACTTCCAATTCTGTGAGGGTCAGATTTTGGGCCATGAAGATCCATGAAGGCTACATCCACCTTGGCATCTGTCCTTCTGAAGATGTGACTGTGCCAAATCCATCCGCTTCCTTGGTGACACCCAGAAGTGCTAGACTTCAACTCGATCCCCAACTTAAAAGGATGGCCCGCCTCTCCGACTCCATGCGGGCCTGCAAGAAACTGGCTTCAACAAGCTGCAGCCTTGATCAGCTCAATCCTCCTGAATTGCTGATATTCCATTTGCCAATGTGATAGTGCCTCCTCTGCTGATACCCGGCGCTGACATCTCTCTTCTGTTTCCTTGAAGGCCTAACAGCTAACAACTGCAATACAAACTTAACAATTCAAAGTGTCTGATTCAAGTCGTGCTTCTCAATCACAAGTTCAAAGCGGAAGTGAAGAAAGGCCACGAGCCAATGTTTTCTGGTTTAAACAAACCGACTATATATCGGAGGCCTCCTTTCCTTCAAGCTGGAGGGCCTGCATGCACGCAACATCTTGACACTGCTTCCCATGTGCGGGGAAACTAGTAAGCACTTGCTACTACTAGGCAGCTTCTTACTTCCAATGTCAACTGAAAGTCTTGACTGTCTACTGTAGTGAGTCCACCCAAAAGCAGGTTGCAAACAAATTACAAAAGCATCATCATATTATGTCATTCCGGCCTCGACGCGCTCAAGGGCTTTGGTTGACAAAGATGCTCGATCCCTGGCATGGAATCTTTGATTGCACACAACGGCCCACTTGATCATGACTAGGAGGAATAAGCCTGAAAGGATGTATCAATCCATGTTGTAGTCTACAGTATGATGGTCTTCAACAAGTCTGTCGCTTTCTTTTCCCCATATCTGTATAGGACCATAGGAGCCAGTTCACGCCTGGTGAGACCAAGGAGATTTTCCGCAAAGATCACCAGCTTTTTGGCACCACTTGCCACCTACCGGTTCCAGCCCAAATGCCATGCCCTGCTGTGGCTCAATGTGGCTCAACTTCGACCGAGCTCGACCGAGCTCGAGCGCGACCTCCTCCAGTTCCCTGGAGATCAGGTCCTTGAGCTCCTGGATCTGTGCGTCCAGAGCATCGGCCTGGGAAGTGATCCCTTTTACGACTACCTGGTTGCTACCTGGTGTAAATTGGATGGACAAAGTGCGCATAAGTCTATATAAGTCTCATAAGTTGGAAAGTTGATTGAGTTGACATGGATTCGCCAGATTGTCAACCATTGTGACATGTAAATTCAAGCTTCCATATCGCATCTTGTCACTAGGGGCCCCTTCTGCCCAAGTGCCTCTTCATACTGCTCCTTGTCACAAAGGCTGTTCTGGTCAGCCTGTCCAACGGGTCCCGTAGGAGAATGCAACAGCTGAACCAAGAAGACATCAACGCTCAGCATCCAAGAGCGCCTCTGTCGCTTCCAGCTTCTGTCGTAGTGCAGCTATATTGTCAGCAGTTTGCTGGCTGGCTGACAAACAGGAAGCCTGACATTCAACAGTTTCATAATGTTTCATCCTATTTCATCTGCTTGCAAAAAGTGCAGCAACTGTGGGTTTCTTTCACAAAAGAAAATGCAAATCCTTGGGGGCAGCTTCTCCGTGGCAACACCGGGCGACTGGGCCTCTGCTTCAAGCAGCTGCTTCTGCTCCTACAAGTCGGCCATATCCAGTCAGCATTGCTTTGTGCCAGCTGAAAGAGTAACACAATATAGTTGAAGGAATTCAAAGATCTCGAAGCCCCATGTTGTCGATCAAAAAAACACCTTGACGATGTTTCTTGTAAGCCTCGTAAGCTGTCAATCCCACATTGCGTCGAAGAGATCCGAATCTGGGCAGCTACCAGCGGTACCAGCTGCTCACCTTCTCGCTGTTCACAAGCTGGCCCTCCAGCCATTGCCACACACCTGAGACGTTGAACCTTGGCTGTTGCTCTGGACACACCATCATCTAAGATTTAGACTCTTTAAAACCTTTAAAGTTGAGCGAACTTAGCAGTTCTGCAAAGCATTCCTTCATTGTCAGAACCCATCTGTGCTTGATCAGAACAATGACTTGCCGTCTTCAGTATCTGAGGAAAATGCGCTCTTTGCAGCTGCTCTTCCCTTGCAAACGGCAAGCCACGACAACAAAGGCCAAGAAAACAACACTTCAGTGAGCCTTCCATGTCAACGCCTCTTGAATTCAAAGCTGCTCCCGGCTGAAGATTACCAAAGCACCCAGACAAAAAAACAAGAATGACAATTTGAGAATATGTCCAAACATTTATCTGAGTCGGACCTGATTCTGACTTCCTCACATTCTCGGTTCTGAGCTCATGGCGGAGTGGGAGGCGGAGGCGGTGGCGGCTTGGGTTTCACCTTAGCCATCTGCGGATCCAGCTGCCTCTGAAGCATTTTGGAACCCCCACCTTGGGCTCCGGTGAAGGTTCAGCCGGACGCTCTGGCAGCTTCTGTGGCACATAGCTCGACCTCACGGAACCATCCATGCCATGTTTTTGCCTGGCATATCTTGCATCGGAACTTGAAACGGAAGTGCAACTGCACATTGGTTTCTTGTCTTGCAACATACACTCGACTTCGAAGGGGCTGACAAAGGCTTCCTGTGCAGGTGGCCCTTCTTGTTGTTTGCCAATAATTCAAGAAATGTGGCGCTTTGTTTCTGAGACTGGTAAGCATTGTTGCAAGTAAGTCATCCTGTGAGGTGACAATGATGTGCTTCGCCAAAATGCTTAGCATCTGGCTCAACTGTTGGCACATGCTGTGGCACATGCTGTTGCACGGGTTCAGCCTTGTTGTCACGCCATCCACACAACTTCAAACATCCCGGAAATCCACACACTATGGAAGGAAGATATCACTTGACGGTTCTTACATCTGCAGAGGCTGACCTGCGCTGGCCGCTCCGTTTCGTAGCCAGCCTCACCAGTCAGAAATCCAGGTGTATTTGCAGCTCAACTCAGTAGGATTTCCATATAATCCACGATTACAATGTAAATTGCAAGTGGAGCAACCATGATCTGATTCCTGCACATCCAGGAATCGAAAGGCCTTGTTTGAGGTGTGTGGTGGTGTATATTTGTATGTTACATAGCATCTCTATAGAGACGGGTATCTTCTGCTATCCACGTGCAACCTACACGTCGAACGTTGCGGTGATACATACACGCATACACTGTGTGTGTGTGTTTATTTATGTTATTGATTTACTTATGTATTCATTTATTTATTTGTTTATCTATTTGTTTGTTTATTTATTTATGTAATCTATTTAATTTATGTAGTTATCTCTATATTTATTACTATACATAGTATAATGTGTAAATACAATATATCGATATGATATTGAAGTGATATTAACGCTTCGTGTCACTGGCAATCTCAAGCTTTGGCCTTCTGCTCCACAACCTCTGGGACTGGTGCCGGAAGGCTGTCAGCCTGATGAGATTGGCCATGAAGCTGTAGAAACTGCTGTGGCTGATCAACTTTTCAAAGGCACCACTGAAGGCCTGAAGGTAAGCCTCATCTTTGGTATCAGTTTAACCCATGTTTTGCCCTGGTTTGAGAATGAATTGATCAGATATGATAATACAATACTACAGTATAGTATAGATTAGTATAGTATATTACATGATCGTACTTTCATTGAATACAAGCACTGCAGCAAAAAGCTGCATGCTTTGCGGCCTGCTCCATCCGAGGCGGCTCCGATTGGGGCTCCTGCGACTTCCGAGACAAAAGAAACAAGGGACCAGAACTATCCAGAAATTGTTGACATCATCCCAGGATTGAAGATGTTTTTTTGTTTGCAACTACCCTATCCAGAAATATTATAAGATGTTGTATATTGGTTTATGGATCCCCTGTACGTGGAATGTCAGTTCTGTACGCTTGTTCTCGTCCTATATAATCCTACAGCAGTTGTTGGTTCTGGGAAAACCACCCTGATCTTCTGCACCTTCGGCCTTTCTGGCTCGCTCTCTGCCAACTGATCCAGGGCAGGAACATGTGGCCTCAGATCTGAGTGATTCACTGTTTAACCCGAGCCACCTGCTGCAAGCACCTTCCAGTGAAGGGGAAACTAGCCCACCACTGGCTAAACTATGCTAAGCTGGCTGAAAGTCAGATGGCTGAGGACGAAGCGTATGGTGGAAGGTCTCTTGCCTCGGTCTTGTCATCGTATCACAGTCTGGATTGACTGTGGCTCTGAAAAGAAGAAGATATGATGACCAAGTCAGATCAAGTGTTCAAAATCAATCTTCTCAGCTCTTTGGGTCCCCACGAGACTGGCTCAGGAGGTGGAGGTGGCTTTGATGCCTCTCAAAGCATTGCTATGGATTTCAATTTCAATAAAATGTCCATCAAAACTTCAATCACTCAGTCACCAAGTTAGCCAAGGCAATCTCTGTACATGGCCTGTGCCTCCAGAGGCGGCTTCTCTTCAGTCCTGAGTTGAAGCCCGGGCTCCAGCCACGAGTCTCCGTTGAGATCGTTGAGTTGGATCGGTTGGATCGGTTGGATAAGGTCCAAACTCCTCCACCACAGGGATCACTGGCCTCGTTGCTTCGACTCCAGCCTTCGACAGAGATCCAAAGGAGATGCCGAGCGGTAACGGGAGGCCGGCCACGACAAGGTGGGACTCACAAGAGCCAGCCTCTTGCGGACGCGAAGCATGACCAGGGAGCAAAGCCTCAGGTGGCAGAGGCAAAAAGACTAGACCCAGGAAAGATCTGAAGAAATTAGAATACCAAACACTGTTGTGACACACTGTGATCTTCAAAGCTCTTCAGCTCCCAGCCTTCCTCGTCTTCTTTCTTATGCCAGTCTCTGCCGGAGCAGACTCTGTGAAAGGTGCACTGGATGCCACATGCATGCTGGATACCATAGGCACCGCTGCCGGCAGTGTCGCCACGGGCACACTTGGCATGCTTGGTGCACTTGGCGCGCTTGGCACACTCAGAGGAGCAGGACTTGGAACTTCCAGATGATCCAGCCGTTCAGCGTGCTCTGGGCGATCCTGGCAATGCAAAATGATGACTATAAAGACAACGGAGAGATATGGAGAGGCAGATGTAAGAATGAAAGGTGAAGCCGGTGAAGCATAAGGATCGCAGCTGAGCTTTTGACAGAGCTTTGACTGCCACCGCCCAAGAAAGCAAAGGCAGATCCTCCTGCCCTCGGCATTGTCAGGGAACAGATTCTTCAAATACGGCACAGGCAACTTGACAAATAGTGGGTTCGCTTCATTTCACTGAACTGTCCGTGCGGTCCATGTGCGTTGCCACACCAATCTCAGAAGCTGGCAAAGGACTGCTCTCTTGCGGAGGAGAAGTAATAGGTGCTGGCTCAGAGACCTCTCCAGCATCTGTGTATATCCACAAGATGGATGGAACAAAAACCATGTGATATCATGCGTGCTACAATGCTACAAGAACAAGACTGCGTATGTGTCAGGTCTGGATCAACTCGTCTTTCTGACAAAGAGTTACCAGCAAAGGCATCTTGTCTCTGGAGACTGAGAATTTCCGAGTCCCATACATCCGCACTGTTGAGGAAGGAAAACACAGACTCCTTGATATCGCACAATCTCACAATCTGCTGCCGCAGAATATCTTTCTTTTCGGATCTAAGTCCCATACCCCAGGAGGTTGAGATGTTCCAGGAGCCTGGATGCCACCACTGAAACTCAAGGATCTCAAGGAATCCAAGTGAAAGCATCTATCCAATCACCATCAATCACCCCTCTTGAGCTGATAACAACGGCTTGGGTTGAAAGACATAATGGGCCATCATCCAATTTTTGGCATCAGAGAATTCCGACAAAATTACCAACATACGGCGGGATCGTTGTGCTGCAAGTCCCAAAACATGACCTGAAAGTCCGCACCTCAGCGGCAGAGTTCAGAAAACTGAACACAGAGGTACCTGGAAGAATCAATTGTGGCCCAGAGTGTTTAAATTTGAGCGCTGGAAACGGTCACTGGCTGCACTAAAATCATCTAAAATATTCTAAAGCCGTTTGTGCCAGCCTCAAGTTTCGGTATCTGTGAAAAGACGTTTCTCCAATGGAGAAGTTGGCGCACCAGACTCCCCAAAACCTCCTGGCTGCGCTCCGAAAACGTCAGCGGCTTGACCTGGTCATTCCACAACAAAGAATGAGATCGAAGCGATCCCTCAGACATTTCCAGCTTCAATTTTAACCCGTCAAACCTCAAAGCATTCACAAAAGACTTTGTAAACACCCTTTTCTTGCTGGAGCTGCAGGTTCTACATTTAGAAGAGATCAAAACCATTCAAAACCGTACTATCATCATTCAGAATCATCAATCTATAGGAATCTCCCAAGGACACAAGGATAGGCTTGGCAAGATGATCACTTGACACATCCCGCGCGGTGTCATTCTTGGCCAGCAGCTTCCAGCATCTTCCTTTCCTTCCTGGCTGGGCAGCATCCGAAAGGCTGACCCGAAGAGTGGTGGCTTCTCGTTCCAACAAGATTTAAAGACGCCAAGATATGCCAAGTTTGATGGGAATGCAAAAACAGAACCGCTCGATCAAGCACAACCAATCTTGCCAGCTTGACCGTCTGGGTAGGAAGGCCTTCGAAGGGTGACCTCATGCATCCCACCACAACAAATACGAGGTGACTGGAAGCAGAGTGGCATCAATTTGCGAGAGTTTCCAACTGAGTCCCTCACGCCATGTCATTGGAAAATGAAACGTCGAGAAGATTGCTTCCAAGACGCTTGTTTGTCTTAAATGGTCTTCGTTGACTTTACTGAGGGTTGTCTTGATTCTGCGGTGAGAGAGCTGCAAAGCTCCAAAAGCTGTCTGAAACGTGGTCAAAGTGGTCAGCTGAAAGAGCTCTTACAATGGCTGGAGCCACAGCTATCAAACGCACAAACTCTGCTGCAAGTGGTTGCCAGGAATCATGTGGTTCCGATATGATATGGTTCCGATGTGGTTCCGGATTCTGTGCGGCTTCTCAAAGCCTTCCCATGCCTTGCCAATCCTTGCCAGCGCTTTTTCCTCTGGCAAATCATGTACCGTCCCTGTGGTCCGGGCATTGTCTGGTCCTTGTCTGGTTCGCCAGGTGAGACATTTGCAATGCGCAACTCAGAAACGTAGTCAATCTGTGTTTTGAACACCAAGCAGGAAAGGTCGACACTACACTTCTCGTATCTGTAGAAATATTTTGGAAAAAAAAGGAAACAAACAAACGGTTTGCTTTTGGTGTTTTCACTTTGAACACAAAAAGCCTCCCTGTGCAGAAATTTTGGAAGCAATGTTGTTGCCGGTCAGTTTGACCACCGGATGAATGCTGTGCCCCATTGGGGCAGTCACAAAGAAGCGGTCGCAATTCGCAATAAGTCGCAAAATGTGCGGCCTATACAATGTGACTTGCACAAAAAAGTGTGTCCACCCCTCACCGCGAAGGCGGATCATACCTGGTCGGACATGCACACTGTATGGACGCCTGCCAAGTCTTAGGTTGCTAAGTTGAAAGTTGTTCCTGATCATCCTGATCTTCAAGGGCTCTTCCCATCTCAGGAGCTAACACCGGAGCCTTTGCCCGTGACTTGGTCCTCAGGTTCAAAGATGTTCAAAGTATGTTGATGTTGCCCACTGGCACCGAAATTGCCCAGGGATCTGACCCCCCTCTGAGCGAGACAGGAGACGAAGTCGGACTTGAGGCCTGGCATCCCAAGGCTTAGCATCGTACCAATTCTATGCAGTGGAATCATAGAGACATGGTTTCCACATGTTATTCAGTTGTTACATGTTGTTACTGTTTCAGTTAAATGGATAAAGGCATTTGTATTCGAATGAACATAATGGAACAATATGGAACATATGACATTGCAAACATCTACAAACTCTGGAGATTTTCACTGCGATTTGGAAAGGATCATTGTCAGGTCGGCAGCCTTGGGGCTATCCGCTCGCTCCGATGGACTCCCAGAGGTTGCTTTGGGGGTCCCCTTGGAAACGACTTCTGCCGCTTCGCGCTTTTGAAACTGGCCATTTCCCTGCGAATGTTGTTGTGACATGTCGTGACAGGAAGCGTCACCTCGATCCCTGACAACTGAGGTTTCAGCAACGGGATCTCCAAGACCTGACAGGTGTGAAAAATCTGGTGATGTGAATCGAAACACCACAGCGCTTCTGGCCTGTCTCGACGCCTCAGCATCCATTGAATCCATTGTGTGTCCAGGTCAGCGAGAAGGCTGAGAACCAAATGCAGGTTTCCCAAAAAATGGTGGCACCCCAAAATGGGTGATTTATAATGGAAAATCGGAAAATCCTATTAAAAAATACTCAAAAAACTCCAGTGACTGCTAACCCCTCAGCTGTGGGCGAGCTGAAACTCCTCCTCGAAGCGGCCGGACCACGGCGGGCGACCGCCGAGCCTCTCTGTAGCATTCTGTGACATTGGAAATCCCCATGGCTTGAGATAGTTCCTAAATGTTCCTAATGCAGGTTGGAACCGACCCCCAATGCAACCCCCTAACCCCTTAGAAGAATTAGGTACCTTCGTAAGGGCACACCCTTCATTCCAGAGCACCCGTGTCAATATGCTGATGAGAAAGCCTGCGAATTGCCGCCGCTGGCACCGCAAACGCAGTTCTTGCGACCTCTCACCTGCAGCAAACATCTGCTTGATCTGCTTGTCCGAAGTCTAGTGAAATCAAGTGAATCTGAGCGGCAGGCATCTATCATGGCAGTGAGATTTGCGCACTGCGTCATCAATTTGGTGTACTTTTGCTTCGCCTGCAGATTGGATTTGAGCGGGGAAAAAACATCGCTAACATCTGATTCCATCTATATAGTCACGGGTTCAAAGCTCGAAACAAACCTTGCTTCCAGTTATTCTTAAGCTGTGCCATTGCGCAAAGGACGCCTCCCGCAAATTGCTCTCCAACTGCTGGATGCGAAGGTCTTTTCGTTTGATTTTGTTGTCATTTTCAGTGACTTCCACCTGATGCAGGAGCATCGCCAGTATCAGCTCCAAGCCAGTCATCACGACACTATTGGCCTTTAGCCCGCTGTTTTGCGCCACCAGCTTGTGGTACATCACCTGAGCCACGAGCCCTTTAAACACAACGTGCGGAAGTATTCGTTGGTATGGCGAACAGTGCGGTTGTCCTCCTCCCGGCTGCCTTGTTACAATATTTCCATATCCTGATAACAAATACCCTGAGTACCCATAGTACCCCTAAATAGATCTAAATAGATCTAAACAGATCTCAATGGTATTACAATTACATCTTTAAGATGTAGTCAAGCTATGTCAAGCTCAAGGTCAAGATTATGTAGCAACTGCCATTTCTCCGAGGTGCAGTTAATGACTCCAGGTTCTTGTCCAGCTGCGACACCTGGTTCACGTCCGAAAAAATGCCTTTCCTGCTGCAAATCAGCTGCTTCCTGCCTTCTTCTTGAGTGGCCTATCCGCATCCTTGTCCTGACTGCAAACGAATTAAAACATTAAAGTGTGAAATCATGTTTTTGTATGCCTTTCCGCCCTCGCAAAATTCTCATGTGTTACAATATGTGTAAATCTTCACATTTCTATACTACCATTCACCTCGAGGCATGGTGCCCGGCTGCGAGAACACATCGCAGGCCTTGGGTCCCATGAAACAGCCAGTCCAACTGTGCAGCTCCGTTGGGGACTGAGATCCTTGACTCTCTCTCCCTTTCTCGGTTGGTGGGTGTACCAGCCTGGAGATGTCAGAGATGTCAATGTAGAAACACATCACCACAGAAAGAGCCCGGAAGAGCTCTACCCAATGGTCATCCGAATGGACAAAACGATTCCATGGACTGCGCCGGGACTGTGGGCACACTTGGAGGATCCAGCAGAGCACATCCGGCCTTTTCTTGAAAGAGATTTGTGTAGTTCTTGCTCAGCGCCTAATCAAACTTGCGCAGAAAACACATCAAACCTTGTCAAATGCCTTTGCAGGCTTCAGCAAGAAACCATTGAAATTGCTCGACTAAAGTCTGAAATGCCTGAAGTACTCAACATCGGGAGTGGTGACATTGCTTCTGGATTCCAGCGCTGGCAAAGATCCCCACAGCCCAACAGCTACACCAGAGGTCGCACCTCCAGTTCAGACTCCAAAGCCGTCTTCTCATTTTGAAGCCTGGTATGTCCAGAGTCTAAACAAGGCTCATCAAAGCTCAAGAGGTGTCAAGTTATCCTGTTCAAAACTGGTGAGGGAAGGGATGTCTCGTTCCAGGCCCTAAGGTTCGACCACGTTGAAGGCATTTAAAGATGACCCAAAACTCGCCAGGGTCACTTAGCAAGCTCTGAAGCCTCGACGACGAATTGGCAAAGCGATCATTCGCAGCGTTACATTCTTTCTAGCTTTGCAGCCACACAAAACGAACACAGATCACAGAATCCTAAAGATAGAAGATGCAAAGGATTGAGTGGAGGCAGTGACCCGCGCCTGCTCTTGCCGCTCATAATCCATGTTCTCAACTTCCTCTTTGGCCTTGCAGAATGTCAAGAAATGGTCTGAAATTGGAGAGAAATTGTTATTCCAAGGCCACGTCCCGAGCATATCTCAATGACGTGCTAATTGACATCAAAGGATATAGATAGATATAGTATCAATGACCTTAATTCCTTTGATATCCTTTGATACTATATCTATCTATATCTATCTATATCTATCTATATCTATCTATATCTATCTATATCTATCATGCTTGTCATGAAGGAAAGGACTGCTGAGATGTGGACGTTCTTTGCTTCCATCGACAAGCGGCGTTGCTCATTCTGTGCCAATTGCAACTGCCTGGTTTCATACACAGATCGGAACAGGCTGTCATTCGGTTTCAAGGTCAGGTCTGACAAGTGCTGAGACTTTGACGACAAGAGGTCGTCTTTTTCTTTGCTCGCCTCGCAAAATGAAACGGCAGGACACAGGTCGACAAACAAACAATCTTCAAAGCATTCAGAGTGTTGTCAGCTTCGCTATACTACGAGTATATGGCTGTGGCTCAAATAACATACCTCCAGGCCGCCTAGGCCTTACAAGGGACCAACTTCGACAGTTTTGGAGCGGTTTGACACATCAACTTCTGTGCCTCGCAGAACTCGTCCGACTTCTCCTTCAGTTTGCTTCTGAGCTCCTGGAGAGGCAGTGTCTGTACACGGTGGCCCAGGTGGTTGAACAGTCATAGCTGGTTGTCGCAGGTTGTGGCAACCTGACCCAGGACGCCTAAGCTGTCTCATGCAGCGCATGCGGTGAAAGTCCTGAAGCTGTTCCTCCAATTCCGTCTTTTCTGCTTCGTCGACTGGTGCGGGCGAAGCAGTTCCCGGCAATGGAAGGGAAAGCCCCTTGTCCTGTGTCGGCAAAGCTTCGACCTTTCACCACCCCGGCACGGGAATACCAAAGCCCTTTGTCAAATCTCCCAAGTGAAGCTGTCCTCAGGGACTGGAATTCCATTGGAACGAAGCAGCTGCTCCAACCTCGGGGGTCAAACGACACTGCGTCTTCGGTGCCATCGGAAATAATGGACTGGATAGAAATCACGAAAGTTTGGGTCCCAAACAGCGAGACTCTATGTCGGAGATCTCCCACGATCTGCAGCGAAGAACGACCAGGACAACATGTTTCACACTTGCACAAACGGGCCCTTAGTAACTTAAATACACAAGTAATATATATATACTATATATATATATACACATTATGTATGTATATATATATATAGAGACATAACTTATATCCGCTTACACAATGCTATGACATGAACTCATGACGTCTCTGTGACGATCCCAAAAGCAAATCTTCTGCCTGGTCTCGCCGTTGCAGCAGCAACTTCAGTTCCTGCACTGCTGCAGTTTGGCAATGTTCTGTCACAGATTTGGCTGGACAACATGCTGCCAACATTGTGAATTTGATTATATACGTAAACATATATATTATATTATATTATATTATATTATATTATATTAGCTTATATTATACTATACTATACTATATTATACTATATTATATAATATAATGTAATGTAATGTAATATAATATAATATAATATAATATGATATAATATAATATAATATATATGATATTATATATATGATATAATATATTTTATATAATATAATATATATATAATATTTAATATAATATATAATAATATAATATATAATAATATAATATATATATACATAATTATATATATAATATCATGTATATATATAGTGTGTATATAATTGAGTCTTGTGTGTGTGTTAGTTACCTACTGAGCAAGGAAAAAATCGGCAAACACAAGCTTGCTAAGCTGCTAGTTTGTTATCGTATCATTCCGCTGCCTTTCTGGGTTTGGTCCTCAACGGATCGCTCATGGTTGACTTTGACCACGTTCTTGATCATTTTGGCCTTGGTAACCATCGGCAGACTGGCTACAACCGTTACAACCGTCCCAACACACCTAGCGAAACTGCCAAACTGCCACAGCTTCAGCGAGATTTTCCAGGTTCCCCCTCCCCACAGGTGTCGGATTTCACGTGGTTTACCAATGGTTTACCCATTTTGCCAGGCAGCTCTCTGGCCAAAACGAAGAGTGCTAATGGTCTCCTTTGAAAAATTCAGTGCTCGCAACTGAACAAAGCGGCACAAGCAGTCCAAGCAGTCCAAGCAGTCCTGCTCGTTGAAATAAGAAGGAGAGCATGTAATGATTAACGAGGTCTTTGCATTTCCACCCAAGGATTCTTGAAGGACCTCAAATCAGATTCTGAATCTCCGTAAAGACAGATTCTGCATTTAAAACGATGTAAGTGCGAAATTTAGCTCCAGTTCCAATGAAAATCTGAGGTGTTGGCTCTTGAAAGCTTTGAGTCCCGGTATGGTACGTGGGTGGACTTGCGATCAGTGAGGGCATTGATGACCTCAAATATGTGGTGACTCCACAGATGCGAGCATGGCGTAGCTGTGTAGCCACATGACAGCTCAAAGATTCTGAAAGCTCGTAGATTGAGACTGAAACATTTCCCAAAGCAGACAGCGAACGATTGATATTCTTCGCCTGATATCAGAGTCAGAGCTGTCAAGCAACCAACAAAAATTGAGCTTCTGGTCGTTTTCTGATTCTACATCTGAAAGGATCTGAGACATGGAACCAAAGCCTGATCGTTTTTGTCTCTGTCTCTGGGCCTCATCTAACCGTTCACCAGATGCTCCTGTCTTCGCAACCTGAGCGGTGCTGCAGCTAGGGCAGCAGTGACAGTGTGTGAACTCTATCGACTTGGGCGAGGATCAAACAGGATTTCCAATGAAAAGCACTTCTGTGAACAATGAAAAAACGTGTTCTAAAACCCGCCTTCTCACTGCCCGCAAGATCCACCAAGTGCAGTTTCCCAACCTGGACTGCCGGTCTGGAATTGCTCAAGCAGCCAAGCATCTTTGAAGGGAAATGGCACAGCTTGCCTTGAGAGAACGATCGTGCAGATTCTTCTGCTCGATTGTCATCATGAAGATCAAATGCGACCTTCCAACGAATTCACCCTGAGAAATCTTCTATGTCTATGTCTGCTTTCAGAAGATGTGTCAGCAAGTGGCCTCGATGAATGCTCGTTCAAATTGGTCTCAGCCACGGAGCGATTGTATTTGCCTACTTTCCTTGGTCCATTCACGTCTGGAGGAGGGCGAAGCCAACTGGATTTCTTAAGATCGCTCTGAAATAAAGAAGAGTATATCATGATGATATAACTCAATGCTGATGCAAAACCCATCGATGTGTTCGTATTTAGCCAGGTACATCATGTCGAAGATCTCTTGCTCCGACCTCATTCAGCACTCACGTATTTTCACAGACTCTTGCTATACAAGCCAAGTCAATCATGATGAATATATCACTCCAACCTGATGTTTGATGTCCGCTAGGCTACTAGGAACTAAGTCACTAGGTACCAAGCCCCACATACGTCTCAGTGACCTCTCCAATGAAGACACCTCGGGCCTGCAATGCTGCGCCGACTACGCTTGCTCTGCTTGAGGCTTGATATGCCAAGGTGGGCCTTGTCTTCGTGAATTTTTAAGTTGTCCTTCTTGGGGTCAAGAAGGTCACGGATGCCTGGCAAAACTCAGAAAAATGGAAGGACTTGGAAGCCAGAGGAGGATCAAGAAGAATCCAAGGATCCAAAAAGCGATGGCAATGCAGGGCAGGCATGCGTTCATTGTAGATTTCCACAATGGCAACTTTTACCACAAATTCGATGTAGTCAGCTGCCTGAGTGCAGTCACACTGCAGCAAATCATAGCGGCACGAAGTTCTGGGGCTATGACATGGTCAATGCCGTCAAAGATGGACCAAACCATCCTGCCAAATCCAAAGCAAATCTTGGAGCTTCATTATTGACTAATTATGATACTCATATGATTATCATATAATGCATAATATAAGTATATAAATTGAAACTATATGTATACAATTGTATAATATATATATATATGTGTGTGTGTGATAGATTGGATCCCGTCTCCTACATGGGATCCCAGTCGCCTTGGAATGACACCCATCTGAACCTCATCTTCGATGTCAGGTCCCTGGCAGAAGCTGCTAGAGCTGTTGATGTTGGCATGGTGCCTGAAAAACAAAGAAACACATGCAATTCCGGCCTCCATGGTGTGCGTCTTGCCCGATGAGGTCTGGCCTGGAACACCCACCAACTCCAAGAAGCTATGCTTATCCAACACATGGCTTGGACCCAAAGACCCGCTGAGTCTCTGACCATAGGCAAATACAGTGCCATTGAAGCCCCTCAACCTGGGAGAGCAATGACTCTTGTCCCAAACTTGTGCAAGGCTCAGAGGCTTCGACCGCTCCCTTATCTGCAGCTAGTCAATAAGTACACCGTACACCCAGTTTCGAACACACCGTTGATGATGGGCTTGGCAGCATAGTCATACACCTGCAAGGCAGCAGCAAGTTGCTCTGAAAACGACCACAGAGCCAAGTCCCTGTTCATGCGGCCTCTTTTTGCGTAGATTCAGAGCCAAAGACACGGTCGTAGACGAAGCTGGTGTCAATGGTGGGCACATACCTGCAAGCGTTGATGAAGAACAGCCTGTTCTTGATTTGCTGTAAATGGTGAGGTGATATCTAGCACAATCCAAATCTTTGACCTTTTTGCTGCTGCTGCGGCGAGCAAAACCTATTTGGCATAGTGAAGCGGGACTAGCCTACGAAGTGCGTCAACAGCTTCTGATCTTATCTTAAAGAGAAATTCAGTGGATTGCGAGTCAGCAATCAAATTCTGCCCTGGCTTGTTCAGGGTGTTCAGGGCCACATAAGACAGCATGTCTGGCTCAAATTGGGATGCTGTCATCCAATCCAACAAGTTCTGGATGGGAACATGACCTACGCAAGAATAGATACAAGCATTCCAAGCTTCTGTGCTCATTGCACCAGGAAAATTGTTCGCTTGAGCTGTTAGGGATAGGGTCCGCCTCCAACTGTCTTTGCAGGCTGACACAACAGCAGATACTGCAATTGGGTCCATGAGCCTCTCCAGTTTCTTGGAGGATCCATGGCATCCATGGTGAAGAAACTTCAAAGCAAAGAGGTGGAGCGCTCGTTGCCAAAGGCCCTGCTTTTCCAGCGCATCCAAAGCAACTCCATGCAGGACTGAACCGGACAGCTGCGCAAACTTCGCAACTCTCAACAGCTGCAAGGGGCGGATCCACAAGTTCGCCTTTTCACAAGCACTGGCAGTAGCTGCAAAAGAAACCTGTGAAGCCACAATGCCTGCACCATATAAATCCATCAACATCTTAGAGCCCACTTGCCACTGGCCATTGGTGCCGCATGCACTGATCACCGCGTTGACTCCGATCACGTCAACCTCAATGCCCTTCCGGGCACCAAATTTCAGAGCTTCCACCGCAGCCTCCCAGCGAAACTTTTTTTCACACGCAGTGGCCAACGTGTTAATGCTGAAGTCATCTGGAGTGCACGGATTCTGCCCAAGGCTACACAACACTGACAACACCGAAAAGCTGTGGTACCAATGCAATGCCTGGCCCAAGGTGGCCATCGCAGTGTTGTACGAAATAATGCTGGCTCTCAGGGACTTGGCAGATGCTTCCTGGAGGCATTGCAAAGAACACTTCCAGCCTGTCCAGCTGTTGGAATTCACCCTGACTGTGGCTTTTTCACAACTGCTGGAGACCGCGTTGAAGCTTTCCACAGTGGGTTCGATGTGAGAATTTCTCATCCCTTGCAGCAGTTGCAAAGAATGCTGCCAACTCCCCCTCCCGCAAGCATATGTGACCTCACTCACGCTGGAGGGGGCACAGGGTTCCCCGTTGTCTATCATTCTTTCAAGCACTTCCAGCACCAGCAACCAGCGACCACCCCTGGCAGCCGCACTCAAAGCAGGCCGTCCATGCAGACGCACACCATGCTGCTTTAGTCGGGTCATCATCGTCAATGCTTGCCACCAGCGATTTGACCGAATTTCGGCGTATATGGCCGCATCAGGCTTGGCTGGCTTTGCAGAACTCAGTCTTGTGCGCATCCACTGTTTTGTCCTGCTTTTTCCGAAGATCAAATGCTTCTCAAATAGATGAGCAGAAACCCATCCAAGCCATGTAAACTTCCCACGTGTCGCAACTTCTGAAGACCAGCGTTCTCTCAGAAGTCAGGCCTCCCACCCTTTTGCCTTCAAGAGGGAGCTTCCATGTCATCTTTGTTGTCTCAGGCGTGTCATGTCATTCGAATGGCACCCAAACAAAGTCGACGAACGCCCGCGGGTGAAATCTTGTCGAGAACCATTTCACAGCTTTGGAGCATGCAACAGGATCAAGCGCTTCCAAGAATCACAAGAACAAACGGACCCAATTGCAAGCAAACCCTTGCACCTGTACTTTTGGGGTTGAGAGGCTTTCCGTGACATTCAATCCATGATTGCCTATAAAATCATATCTGCTGGCAGTCAATAATTGAAGCATCAATGCAGCATCAAGGCCAGTTCTTTAGTCATTTAGTGCAAAACAGGCTCGGGTCACACTGAGGTGATGTCATCGCCGAGTGTAATGCAGATCTTTCCAGACTGCTCCTTCTCTAACTGGTTTTGCGGCCGGAACCTTGCTCCACGTCAAGAGGATGCAAGAGGATGTTGGATGAATCAAGATCAAACATAAACAATATAAGCAATCAATGTGGACCAGCCTGCAGCAAACTTTGATACTCTCCTCATGCCTCAAATAATTGATGTGTGTGAACATCTGATTCAATGCTCTAAATGTTCGTGGGTTTCTTCGCAAATGTCCAAGGCCCAAGTTTCAATCTGAGCAACAAACGGATCCTCAGAGGCCATTTGCAAAATTTGGGTTTCCACCTGAAGAAAACACAAATTTGAATTGCGCTAGGGACCGTTTTACTGACCTTACTCTCACACAAAGCATTCAGAATACCGAATACCGTATATTGCTGTCCAAAACCAAGGAGCTCGTGTATTGCACGGTGTTCAATCACTCCGCAGCAATCGGTCCAAAATGAGAAGGGCTAAGTGCTGCGCTTACTTTGCTCATGGACCTGAAAACTCAGTCACCAAAATGATGCTATTGCCTTTGCTGTGTTTCCAAGTCAGGTGTACGACGACTCCCATTTGCGCATCTGCGGTTTGTCACAAAACCCTCAGACCCCCAAATCCACAAAATCTCCCCATGCTGATCAAGGGCACAAGAGGTCCTCAGTTCTTACCGAAGTTCCCAAGACATGGGACAAAAATATATGCCAGTTCATAGTATTTCACTGTGGAAATAGGTCCTGGTCAGGGTATCCCAGCAACTCTTGGGTGTATCACTTTTCATTCCAAGGATAACCAAGCTGAACGGTTCGCCTGGCCTTGAGTTAACCAGCTGCCATGATTGAATCTACCCCGGAGAAGTTTGAGTTCACAACGCTTTCGGCCAGGCATTGTCGCTGCAAAGCACAACAAGTGTATTTTGTCAAGTCTCAAGAAGTTGCGATGAATCATTGAAGTTCTTGAAAAATTAAAGGGCCGGATAACCCCACAAGTCAATTTCTTCCAATAATGAGCAACAAATGTTGTAGCGGGACGGGGAAGGAAGGAAAAACAAAGGATGTGGTGTGTGTGAGCAAGTTGTGTGTGAGTAAGTTGTGTGTGGACCATTTGTATGTGAAGAGTTGTGTGTGACAAAGTTGTGTGTGAAAGATGGTGTGTGACAAAGTTGTGTGTGAAAGATGGTGTGTGACAAAGTTGTGTGTGAAAGATGGTGTGTGACAAAGAAACATGGTGTGTGACAAAGCTGTGTGTGGCAAAGAAACATGGTGTGTGACAAAGTTGTGTGTGAAAGATGGTGTGTGACAAAATTGTGTGTGAAAGATGGTGTGTGACAAAGTTGTGTGTGGAACATGGTGTGTGACAAAGTTGTGTGTGTGAAACATGGTGTGTGACAAAGTTGTGTGTGAAAAATGGTGTGTGACCAAGTTGTGTGTGAAAGATGGTGTGTGACAAAATTGTGTGTGAAAGAGAGAGTGTGACAAAGTTGTGTGTAAAAGATGGTGTGTGACAAAGTTGTATGTGAAAGATGGTGTGTGGCAAAGAAACATGGTGTGTGACAAAGTTGTCTGTGAAAGATGGTGTGTGACAAAGTTGTGTGTGAAAGATGGTGTGTGACAAAGTTGTGTGTGGAACATGGTGTGTGACAAAGTTGTGTGTGTGAAACATGGTGTGTGACAAAGTTGTGTGTGAAAAATGGTGTGTGACGAAGTTGTGTGTGAAAGATGGTGTGTGACAAAAATGTGTGTGAAAGAGAGAGTGTGACAAAGTTGTGTGTAAAAGATGGTGTGTGACAAAGTTGTGTGTGAAACATGGTGTGTGACAAAGTTGTGTGTGAAAGATATCTACCCTACCTAAACTACCCCCCCCCTCCCCCTTCCTCAAAATAATTTCCAAAATTATTTTCAGGGGGTTGATAGTGTCTTCGGTTGTTATACGAAACAACCCTCTTTAGGGTAAAATAATTTCTTACGATAGACCCCCCCCCTCCCCTTCATCGACGGTGGTGAACCTTCGTAAAAATTATTTCAACCCCTGGGGAGTTAATTATTTTGCCCCCCTCCGGAGACTCCAATCTTTACATATGTATACTTTGGGACCCCCCCTACCCGACATGATCGCCTTCGCAGGTGTACCGGGGATATTCCATCCCTTCAAGAAAAACGCGGGGGTATCAACCAGGTTTTGGAATATGTTTAAAGAAAACATGTTGTTGAATAATTTTCCTAAGCAGTGGGCCTACGGATGTGCATATTGGAATATGCGAATTATAATCTAAGCCTTCAAATATACCCTGGAATAACTATGTTTTGACATAACTTCATCTAAATTTTAAATGGTTGAACAAAAAAAATAAAAAAAAAACACTTGGGGATTCCCGCAAAATGATGTTCAACCATCATCTTCATCACTGGTTCTTTCCTACATATTTCCATTTTTTCATACTTCCCCACATTTCTCTCACATTCCCTTCATTTCCTTCCAAAGAACACTCGGTGGGAATGACTGTGAAAGGGAAAGCATTCGGTGTTTATTTTTTTTTCAGCTGGCAGCTGCTCACTTTGATTTTTGAGGAGTGCAGAGTATCTCCAATACCCCTAGAATAATTTCTTCCCTTGGGAAATCCCACGGAATGGTATTCAACCTGGCCCTTTCCTGTAGTGATTTTCCTAACCTGTCATATTTCCCATTATTTCTCCCATATTCCCTTCATTTCCCTCCAAAGAACTCATTTTTGGGAAGCGTTCGGTTTTGATAGGTTTTTCATTTTTTTTCCAGTTTCTGGGCGAGTTGGATGGTTCTGGCAGCTGCTCACTTTGAGTTTTGGGAAGGGCAGGATATCTCCACTACCCCTAGAATAATTTCTTCTCTTGGGAAATCTCACAGAATAGTATTCAACCTGGCCCTTTCCTGTAGTGATTTTCCTAACCTGTCATATTTCCCATTATTTCTCCCATATTCCCTTCATTTCCCTCCAAAGAACTCACTCCCGGGAAGCGTTCGGTTTTGATAGGTTTTTCATTTGTTTCCAGTATATGGACGAGTTTGATGGTTCTGGCAGCTGCTCACTTTGATTTTTGAGGAGTGCAGGGTATCTCCAATACCCCTAAAATAATTTCTCCCCTTGGGAAATCCCACAAAATAGTATTCCTTTCCTGTAGTGATTTTCCTAACCTGTCATATTTCCCATTTTTTCTCCCATATTCCCTTCATTTCCCTCCAAAGAACTCTTTTTTGGGAAGCGTTCGGATTTTATAGATTGTTCAGTTGTTTCCAGTTTATGGGCGAGTTGGATGGTTCTGGCAGCTGCTCACTTTGAATTTTGGGAAGCGCAAGGCATCTCCAATACCCCTAGAATAATTTCTCCTCTTGGGAAATCGCACAAAATGGTATTCAACTTAGCTCTTTGCTATAGTGGTTTTTCTAGCCTTTCATGTTTTTCCCTCTTTCTCCCATATTTCCTTCATTTCCCTCCAAAGAACTTTTTTTTGGGAAGCGTTCGGTTTTGATAGGTTTTTCATTTTTTTTCCAGTTTCTGGGCGAGTTGGATGGTTCTGGCAGCTGCTCACTTTGGTTTTTGAGGAGTGCAGGGTATCTCCAATACCCCTAAAATAATTTTTCCCCGTGGGAAATACCGCAAAATAGTATTCAACCTGGCCCTTTCCTGTAGTGATTTTCCTAACCTGTCATATTTCCCATTTTTCTCCAATATTCCCTTCATTTCCCTCCAACGAACTCTTTTTTGGGAAGCGTTCGGTTTTGATAGGTTTTTCATTTGTTTCCAGTATATGGGCGAGTTGGATGGTTCTGGCAGCTTCCCACATTGATTTTTGAGGAATGCAGGGCATCTCCAAGATCCTTTGAATAATTTCTTAAAGAACGAGTTTGGTTTCGAGTTGCAAGTTTTGATGCGTTCTTGCTGCAACTTAAGATTGAGGGGGGATTCTGACATGACTACCAGGGAGCACACATGAAACATGATGTTGAATTTATTTGCGTTGTAGGATTCGCAACGCATCAATCCTAAAAAACAAAAAACCTAAAACATAATAAGCCACTTTTGCAAGCCCAACATTGCGCAAGATGGGATATCGCATTGTTCTACATCGTTTCCTCCGAAAGTTACAACACTGCCATCACTGCGAAGAAGTGCTGTGTGAACACAGCCTGCAGAAACTTGAGTGTACGACCAAAGGTGGAATATGTCATCGGATCAAAACAAGGTCAAACACCAAAATTATTTTGAAATATTTTTTTTGCTGTGAGAGTGTTTTCGTCAAAATTATTTTGAGGGGGGGTAACCCATCAAAATAATTTCCAACCAGAAATTATTTTGGCAATGGTTAGAGTCTATAAATCTATACATCCAACATGTTAGATTTTTGAAATTATTTTCAAAAAATTATTTTGGAGGGTAACCCCCCCCTGAAATAATTTCATTAAGGTAGGAGGGATTGAAAGATGGTGTGTGACAAAGAAACATGGTGTGTGACAAAGTTGTGTGTGAAAGATGGTGTGTGTGACAAAGCTGTGTGAAAGATGGTGTGTGACAAAGTTGTGTGTGAAAGAGAGAGTGTGACAAAGCTGTGTGTAAAAGATGGTGTGTGACAAAGTTGTGTGCGAAACATGGTGTGTGACAAAGTTGTGTGTAAAAGAGTGTGTGACAAAGTTGTGTGCAAATGGTGTGTGAAAAGTTGTGTGTGAAAGAGGCTGTGTGACAAAGTTGTGTGTGAAAGATGGTGTGTGATAAAGCTGTGTGTGGAAGAGGGTGTGTGACAAAGTTATGTGTAAAAGATGGTGTGTGTGACAAAGTTGTTTGTGAAAGATGCACAGCAAGATGCAACAAGTGCACGCCTGCCTCGCCAAACGCAAGTAGATGTCGCCAAGTGCCACGCCTGCCACACAAAGTGAAAGTCGATGTCGCCAAGTGCCACGCCTGCCACGCAAAGTGAAGGTCGATGTCACCGAGTGCCACGCCTGCCACGCAAAGTGACGGTCGATGTCACCAAGTGCCACGCCTGCCACGCAAAGTGAAAGTCAAGGTTCGCCAAGCGCCACGCCTGCCGCGCAAACAGCCGCGGCGACCACGGCGCCAAACGAGGCCCAAGCGCACCACCGGAGCCAGTCCAGTGCCGTAAGTGCCACGCCTGCCACGCAAACAGCCGCGGCGACCACGGGGCCAAACGGAGCCCAAGCGCGCCACCAGAGCCAGTCCAGTGCCATAAGCGCCACACCTGCCACGCAAAGATACGGTCGATGTCACCACGTGCCACGCCTGCCACGCAAAGTAAAGGTAGATGTCGCCAAGTGCCACGCCTCCCAGGCAAACAGCCGCGGCGACCACGCCAAACGAGGCCCAAGCGCGCCACCGGAGCCAGTCCAGTACCATAAGTGCCACACCTGCCACGCAAAGTGACGGTCGATGTCACCAAGTGCCACGCCTGCCACGCCAAGCGCACGAGGTGTGGACAAGTTGTGTGTGAGCAAGGTGTGTGTGAGTAAGTTGTGTGTGGACAAGTTCTGTGTGAGTAAGTTGTGTGTGAGTAAGTTGTGTGTGAGCAAGTTGTGTGGCGACAAGTTGTGTGTGTGTGAGCAAGTTGTGTGAGGACAAGTTGTGTGTGGACAAGTTGTGTGTGAGCAAGTTGTGTGTGAGCAAGTTGTGTGTGGACAAGTTGTGCGTGAGTAAGTTGTGGTGACAAGTTGTGTGGTGACAAGTTGTGTGTGTGAGCAAGTTGTGTGTGGACAAGTTGTGTGGTGATCAAGTTGCGTGTGAGTAAGCGGGCGGGCTGGCGGGAGGACGGGGCTGGACGGGGCGGGGCGGAAGTGCACAACCAAAAACAAGAACCCCACACAAAGATGTGGGGAAATAGAATATGAACACAAAATCTAAACGGCCCTTAACTGACATAAAGTTTCAGAGACGCTAATCTCCCCATAAAATTTATGAGGCACTCACCGCAGGTTGAAAGATATCAGGGGGGTCTGGAATGATATTGCCCTTCAATTTCAAGAAAATTGCCACACCTAGGCCACAAGAACACCAAATTAAACCCCTATAGCTTGGGAACCCCTCATAAAACACTGCGAATTTCATACTTACTCAGCCAATGCATAGCGCTCCCAAAATTGAAGCGATTAGTGCTCCCAAACTGGAAGCGCAAAGTTGAAGATTAAATATGTTCTTTGCAAATCTTGCCAAAAGTGTGAAAACTTAGCCCCAATGAAAATAAAATATGAACACAAAATCTAAAAGGCCCTCAACTGACACACATGTTTCAGAGACTGGGGAGATAAAATTTGTGAGACACCCACTGTGTCACCGCAAGTTGAGCAAATATCAGGGGGAGGGTCTGAAATGATATTGCCCTTCAATTTCAAGAAAAATTCACCGCCTAGGCCACAAGCAAACGAAATTAGACCCCTCTAGCTTGAGACCCCCTCATAAAACATTGCAAATTTCATACTTACTCAGAAGCACAAAATCTCAAAGGCCCTCAGCTGACATAAACTTTCAGAGACCCTTCCCCATAACATTTAAGAGACACTCACCGCAAGTTGAAAAGATATCAAGGGAGGGTCTGAAATAATATTGCCCTTCAATTTCAAGAAAAACCACCGCCTAGGCCACAAGAAAACCAAATTAGACCCCTGTAGCTTGGGACCCCCCTATGGAACACTTCAAATTTGAGACTAACTCAGTCAATGCATAGCGCTCCCAAAATTGAAGCGATTAGTGCTCCCAAAATGGAAGCGCAACGTTGAAGACTAAATGTGCAAATCTTATCAAAAATACGAAAATTTAACCCCGATGAAAATAAAATATGAACACACAAGCTAAAAGGCCCGCAACTGACACAAAAGTTTCAGAGACCCAAATCTCCTCATAAATTTGTGAGACGCTCACCACAAGTTAAAAAGACACCAGGGGAAGGGTCCGAAATGATATTGCCCTTCAATTTCAAGAGAAACAACCGCCTAGGCCACAAGAAAACCAAATTAGAGCCCTGTAGTTTGGGAACCTCCTAAGGAACACTTCATATTTGACACTAACCCAGCCAATGTACAGTGGTACCAAACCTCAAGAACAAAAAACTATTCTAACCCCTACGTCAAGTTACGTGAGATAGAGTGGTCCATTCACCATGAGCCAACACAAACCAAAAAAAACAATAATGGATAGAAAATTGCCTACTTTGAGATCACGATAGATCACACAGATCTTAATCACACCCAAAAACATACAAAAACAATCAAAAACGATCAAAAACGTAGTCAGAAGCCCATTAAAACGGCACATCAAGTTACATGAGATAACGATAGATAACGTAGATGGTCAAACATCTTTATTATTTACCCCGCCCCGTTTTACGTTTTAGATTTAAGACCTCACGTGTGAGAAGGATTTTGGGAGGGCTAGAATGATGCCAGACCCCAAAAAGGGGTCTAAGATCAGTTTGACCCCTCATTTTGATTTTTTTGAAGTGAATCATAATAGACCCTTTTTTGGAGGGTCTGGAATCATCACGGAGGGGTCTATTATGATAGCGAAATTGGTGATACTTACCTATGCTGTGGTCTGGAATCATCAGTTGAAGGGGTCTACTATCATCGAAAATGATGTTAGACCCCACCTTCCGGAAAACCCCCTTGTACTCCATTTCAGGCCCCTTAGTAGTTGAGGGTATGCAAGAACCCACTCCCGCACCTATTTTCCCCTGCCCAGACCCACCTTGCCCCTATTTTTCTTTTCCGCGCACCAGCCGCGCACCAATACCCCCCCCCTCCTGCAAAACGGCAAAAGCAGTCTAAAGCCAAACGGGGGTTCTACAACATATAACCATCTATACCAGTAGTACCGCACAAGGCGGTGGCGGAAGTTTCAAAAATAGGAAACCTATAGGAGAGATTGGTTGCTGTGAATCAGGGATGGCAGAGCGAAGCCATGGACCGAAAGGTGCTTGAGGTCTCCTCTCTTTCTCTCTCTTTCTCTGACTATCTACCTACCTACCAACCTATCTTCTATGTATCTATCTATCTATCTATCTATCGATCTATCTAGTCTAATCTAATCTAATCTAATCTAATCTATAGTCGTCCCGGAATAGATGGAAAAGCGTTTCGAGAAATCCCCCCCCCTCCGAAACGATCTAGATTTCGGGCAAGCTTTTCTCGAAACGGGATCTAGATTTTCAATCCCGACTTTCCCGAAGGTACCCCATCGACCGTGTGGCATCAAAACCATGGAAAAAATGAGGGTACAATAGATGGAAATCTACCTGAAACCTGCAAAAAGTCACCAAACAACTCCAAATCATTGCAGAGAAGGACCAGGGAAGGATGAAACTAGGGATAAAAGTCCTTGTTATGATTCAAACTCTATTTGGTACATCATCAGATTCCAATGGGAAACCAATTAAAACCTAGATGATCTGATTGAATTTGCCTCCGGATCTAATAGTTTACCAAGTGGATGTGAGGTAAAGCCTGATTTCCCAATGCCAATTTCATATTTCCCACTAAATTTGAGGCTGGTTTGAATTTCCATCTATTGAATCCCCCAGCTATATAATGGATTTCCCAGCACATCTTTTACTTTTACCAGTAGATTTTGAGGTTGGACTGGATTTCCATGTATTGTATCCCCCAACTAATTACTGGTTTTGCCAGTATCTGATCATCACCTGCAATTTGGTCCACGCACTGAAGACCTTGTTGCCCGCGATGCAGTCCGGGCACCGGCTCCAAGAGTCACCAGAGCGGCAGTTTCAATACACAGAGAGAGAGATATATATATATATATATAATACATATGTATATAGATACGTGCATCGTTTGCATATCCCATATCAACACACCACGCATCACACAAATTACACCTTTTTATTGAATATGCCTTGTATGTACTTGTCAGTCGCCGCGTGGCTGGGGGCCAAACCCTGAATGTCCTCGAACAAGTTATGCAGTTGCAAACACATACAGCTATTATAAATATTATATATACCGGGACGACTATACTATAAATGGGCAGCCAATCAGCCAATCCTTATATATGTATACCCAGTTTGAACATTATATATATATATCTCCTTATCAGCCAAACTACGCCTGTGGGGTTCCTGGCGATGGCATCAGAGCAGAGAATTGAGTATGTTCTCAAGCACGTGGCTTTGGGGTCAGACCACTACGCGCTGCTCCATGGCAACATTTTGGCCAGGCCGAACAAATCATAACAATATCCCTCACAGATTTCAATCAACACAGTATTTTTGCCCTTTTGGCAGTGGTTCAAGAGGATTTTTGAAACTCACCGCCAACCTCAATAGTTTGGCTTTTCGAAAAGGGAGTGCCTTAAACCAAGGTTGGAAGCTGCTTGCCCTTCTAAGCTACCACAGTGTCCAGTTGAACGTGTTCGACGGCTTCTTGTTGTTACGAACGGGACTGCCGAGCACATCAAGGGCCTCTACAAGAACATTGTGCGGATCATACACCCTGACAAGTGCGCAGAATCTAGGTGAGAGTTTATCTATGCCCCCCAAACAAATTTATTCAATCAATCCCATATGGCCCATATGTAAACCCCACTGGAGTCCCATGTTTAAACCTTTTACTGGATTTCCATCTATTGTATCCCCAAGCTAATTCTACAATACGTTCCCTTTTTGATTTCTCAGTATCCGACCGATCAATGACTTATATAAAAGGCTGGTGATGGAGTTCCCAATTCGAGAATCTCATGGTTTGCCAGAACAAGTCTCTAGCTCTTGTATCCAGCAGGCAAATGGTGAATTTGGGTTACCCCATTCCTAAAACGGCTTTTCCATCTTCTGTATCCAGCAAGTAAATGGTGAATTCGGGTGGGTTACGGTAACCTCATATCCAAATTATGTTTTCCATCTTTTGTATCCAGCAGGGAATTGTGAGTTGCCGGTTCCTCCCAGGGTCTCTTGGCACCGCGGTGTGTTGATTTGCTACACACAGCAAGGAACTAGGTTAATGGGACTGGTGCCCATATACGGCCAACCATCCAAATCAACGGCGGTTATTTTTTTCATGAGCTCGTGCATATACTGAATGGGTATATAAAGGCACTACCTTCCAACACCAGTTCAATGGGGTAAATGGGCGACACTGTAAATCAATGTGAATATATATCTGGATTGGCATAATTCTTTGCAATCCCATGGCCAAAACAAGTCTCTAGCTCCTGTATCCAGCAGGTAAATGGTGAATTTGGGTTACCCCATTCCTAAAACGGCTTTTCCATCTTTTGTATCCAGCAAGTAAATGGTGAATTCGGGTGGGTTACGGTAACCTCATATCCAAATTATGTTTTCCATCTTTTGTATCCAGCAGGGAATTGTGAGTTGCCGGTTCCTCCCAGGGTCTCTTGGCACCGCGGTGTGTTGATTTGCTACACACAGCAAGGAACTAGGTTAATGGGACTGGTGCCCATATACGGCCAACCATCCAAATCAACGGCGGTTATTTTTTTCATGAGCTCGTGCATATACTGAATGGGTATATAAAGGCATTACCTTCCAACACCAGTTCAATGGGGTAAATGGGCGACACTGTAAATCAATGTGAATATATATCTGGATTGGCATAATTCTTTGCAATCCCATGGCCAAAACAAGTCTCTAGCTCCTGTATCCAGCAGGTAAATGGTGAATTTGGGTTACCCCATTCCTAAAACGGCTTTTCCATCTTTTGTATCCAGCAAGTAAATGGTGAATTCGGGTGGGTTACGGTAACTTCATATCCAAATTATGTTTTCCATCTTTTGTATCCAGCAGGGAATTGGGAATTGTTGGCCACTTGTATGAATAGCTGAAAAATGTATATATATGTTTTTTGCAAGATCTACAAAAGGATACATGCATATAATACACTAATGTATACATATGTATACATATTATTTGTTCATGTATTTACATCTGTCTACCTATGTATCTATCTATCTTTCTATCTATCAACCTACCTATCTATCTATCTATTATCTATTTAAATAAAATCTATATACACATATGTATACGTGTACGTATCTAAATATTTTTCTGTACATCTATATTTGTATATATATACGTATACATATGCACATGTACATGTCTAAATGTATTAATGTATTATATATATATATTTGTGCACAACTCAAAAGTGCCGGTTTCTTGTCAGGGTTTGCTTTTGGATGTGAGGAGAAAGATTCGGAGAATGCAACCAAAGCCATTCAGGCTGTGAACGATGCTTGGGCCGTGCTTCGGGATCAAAAGTCACGGCAGGCATACAACCAGAGAGTGGTGGCAGATGCTTTGTCCGAAGAATCCAAGTTCAAAAAGTCAAAGTCAGTCATTGAGATCGCAGAGAGGTACAAATCACAGGCGGCAGCTAAGGCAGCTGCCAAAGCGGCAGCTAAGGCAGCAGTGAAGGCGAAGGCCAAGAGCAAGGCAGCCGAGGAAGTGCACATGGCATGTGGGAAGGCAAGCAGTTCCTCCAGCAAAGGGCCTGATGCCAGTAAGTCTAGCACAGCTCCATCGGCAAGTTCATCAGGCAAAACACCAAGTTGGGTGTACTGCATGCTGACAGAACAAAAGACTGTGATTGTATGCAAACCTCAGCTCTCCAAGGGTCTGCAACGGAGGTTTGAACATAAAGCTTGGGCTGGTTCTGCCCATGCACTGCGTGTTGCCCGGGAATTCCAAGATTCCTGTGAGACTATGCTGACTAAAACCCTCAGCATGACCAAGTTGGACCAGCTGAAGAACTTTTGCGGAGAGAACGACATCAAAATCCCAAGTGGAACCCGCTTGTCGAAGCATTTTCTCAACGATACCATTGAGCAGGCAAGTTTTGAAGAAACACACGCATGTATGTGTATATATATATGTGTGTGTATGCAGATTTTTGTTAAATGTATATATGCGCAGAAAAATATATATATATATTACACATATATATATGTTGAAGTTTTTCACACAGCTTTGAAAAAAGTAGACTTACAAATGTGGTCAGCACTTTTCCATCTATTGTATCCAGCAAGGTTTCTCGGCTTTTCAAAGCAAAACCAAGACATATTTGGAAACAACAAAGAGACAGTTTTTGGTGGAGGGACATGCTTTTGCCCCTGCCAGGCTTTCTACGCTGGTTCTTGCAAGAGCATCGAGGAGAAGTTGCGGAAGGCCTACCAGAAGTCTACTGGAGCTGATGCGACCACTGAAGGATCAGCAACCATGACCCACGGAATTGTGGTTGACAAGTGCACCAACAAGTTTATGGCAACCTACAAAGTGAGCAAGGAACATGGATCCATTTCCAAGATTTTTGACACACGGCAAGATGCGGAGTTTTGGTTTGACAGCCTGAATGCTTTGATGAAGCAGGGACGTCTTGCTGGCAACCTTTCAGCATTGCGTCAGGCTGCTGCCACTCGGAAAGCTACTGCTGCAGCCATCAACAAAATCATGGAAGAGAACATTTCTTTGGAGCCTGAATCAAGAGATGCATACAAGAGGGAGGTCAAGGAAGGCAAGGACGTCTTCGACAAGATCTTCAAGAAGAGTTCGGGCTCTGGGTTGCGGCGTGCGAGTGTCCACCTTTTCAAAGCATCCTCTGATCAGCTGCAAGAATGTGCCGGGAAAGGCGTGGTGAACGGAGTTCTGTGTGGCTCGTGGCATGCAAGCCTTGGGTGGCGTCCAACGACAATCATTGTTTTCGGGTCGGGCTTTGACAAGGATTCTGCAGACGCTTTTGTGGCGAAGTCGGGATTGACAAAGCTTGGGGTCATTTCCTGCAGTGACAGCCCGAAGCCTAGTGAGGGTGATTTCGCAAAGTTTGCACAGGTTGCCAAAACTTCGGAGTGCAAAAACTGTGTGATGTGGCATTTGGTCCAGGAACGGTTCCAAGTCTCATCCCGCTTCTTCCAGCACAATCCTGACACCAAAGTGCCAGAGGAAGTTTCCATGGAGTTCATTAGTCGCCGTTTGAACGGGGAGGATGTCCGCATTTTGGGTTTGGATGAGAAGGAGAGTGCAGCATCACGAAGCAGGGCAGCAGCAAACTGTCAGCAAATGAGGAAAGACTTTTTTGCTTTTTTCTCACCCACCCACACACAGACACACGCACAGACACACACACACAGACACACACACACACATATAATATATATATACATATAGAGAGAGAGAGAGAGTTGTCTATATATATATTGATTATATATGGTTGTTTCTCCGCAGTAGGGGGATACAATAGATGGAAAAACGTTTTTCTCTTTTCTGAGGTACGGGAAGAAGCTTTGGCAGCCAAAATCTCCAGGCCAAAGACGCTCAGATTCAGTGTGGGCAAGGTCCCTCCAGACGGCCGCTGTTTCTGGTACTCTTGGTTGGCAAGTGTGCTTTCTGACGAGTGGTGGGCCATTGAGCGCAACAAGACTGGATATGCATTGAACCGCGAGCAGCTCTTGACTGAGGAGAACATGGGGCAGCGCTTGCTGGATGAAGTCATGGACAAGATGATCTCTATTGCATCTACTGATGAGGCGCTGGCCTCGTACGAGGATGTGAAGGACAGGGTTGCTTCAATGTTTCTAGTTATTCTTACCATGCAAGATAGAATGTCAAATTGAGTGCCAGAGAGACTGGCTGTCAGAATAAATGTCAGAATCTATGTCAGCTACAAATACATATATATATATACGTATATTCAAATTCACATATATATATAAACACATACATATACATATGCAAATGTAAATATGTATATATATATATATGTACATATATATATATATATGTGTAAAAATATATATATATGTGTAAATATATATATAAATATATATTAAAAAAATACATTAAATAAACAAACAGATAAATAAATATATATATATATACCAATAGTCATGATGCAATGTGTATACGTATATATATATATATAAGTATACCTTGTTTGATAAACTGCAATACGGTTTCTTAAGAGGCACGGGCCAATCCACAAACCCACTAATTGTGCTGGGGGATACAATAGATGGAAAAGCAAAATTCCAAGATTTGGGGGCAATCCTCTGCGCTCTTGCCGGTATTTTTGCCGCCATATGTAGATTGGAAGCCAACCTTGTGTACACCAATAACTTTGCTGAAAGGGACCTGGTAAAATCTAGTTAAATCTCCACCATTTGATGGGGTACAAACTTTAGGTGGGATGGGGTACAATGTAAACATGTACTCCAAACCTTACTACTTACTCCTTACTAATGGGCTGGTGGCGGTTTCAGAAAAGCCTCCTATTGGGCATGAGGCATTCGGAACACAAAAAGTAACGGCCAGTTTATTTGTCCACGTATCCCCCGAATCTGCTGGGGGAAACAATAGATGGAAAAGCGGCTGCGGTCTTCTCACCCGTTCCTGGCAATCAACAGATATATAGATAAAGATCTTTACATTAATACATATTTGGGTTGGGAAGCCACCTTTTCTACCAAAGACCTTGTTTGAAAGGGATCTGGTAAAATGTTCACCGTTTGATGGGGTACAAACATATGGTGCAATAATGTGTATATATATACATATATATATACACATATATATATACATATATATACATATATATATATATACATACATATATATATATCATTTTACTTAGACAAAGATTGATGGCAATCCCAATGGGTTCAAAGCTGGAGCCTTATATATATATATGTATACATAACTGTATATGTATCCAAAAAAAAGGAACCTATGGGCATGGATCATTCCACTCTGATAAACGTTGGGGCTTTCCAATCTTCCAGTAGTGGTTTGAAAGATACCCCTTAATTCTATCTGACCACTAGATCCACCAATCTGCTTGGGGATACAATAGATGGAAAAGGGGATCCAATGGGCCCAAGCGACACCAACGATTGGGTACTTATCATCCATACATACCTATTTATAATGTTTATTTAATAGTCCTTGAAAAGAGGTTCGGCCTTTAGATCCAACAAGCTTCTGGGGTATACAATAGATTAAGATACACATCTACATATATATATATATACATATACATATATATATATATATATGTGTATGCCTACTTGTACGTATATATCTGGAAACGGGGATCTTATGGGTTCAAAAGACACTAGCCCATTGGAACAGTTCCAAAATCCACCGCAAGATTTGGGATACACATGGATCATAAGATGACGTGCTGACTGGGTTCCAAAAGCTTTGGAAAATTCTATACTATTAAGCATTGGGGCACCCCAATTTTGCCAATGGCTGCAAAGATACCCCTTAGTTCTTGACAAGATATTTGACCAATAGATCCACCAATCTGCTGGGGGATACGATAGATGGAAAAGGAATCCAAATAGCCCCGATCTTACCGAGGGTATCAATCATTTGCTGGTATATGAATAGATACAAATATAGATGGAAACTGGGATATAATGGGCTCAAGGGACACCAACCAATGGGAACAGTTCCAAAATCATCGCAACATTTGGGATACCAATGGATCATCAGATGAGGGGCCCACTGAGTTCCACAAGCTTTGGGAAATTCCATACTATCTAGCTGGGGCTTTCCAATTTTCCCCACATGGCTGCAAGATATACCCCTTAGTTCCTGAAAGGATATTTTGACCAATAGATCTACCAATCTGCTGGGGGAAACAATAGATGGAAAAGGGGATCCAATGGGTGCCCCCGACATGCCATGCAATGTGCCCAGTTAAAACTACCAGTGGATGTGTATCTTTTGGAAATCAAACATGGCAATTTTGCTTGAATCGGGATATGGTGGGGATGCGCACATTTATGATTGAATAAGACAAGACTTATAAGGTATAAGTGGTTTACATGTTTGTCCACCAATCACCCATATCTGTTGGGGGAAACAATAGATGGAAAAGCGGCTGCGGTCTTCTCACCCGTTCCTGGCAATCAACAGATATATAGATAAAGATCTTTACATTAATACATATTTGGGTTGGGAAGCCACCTTTTCTACCAAAGACCTTGTTTGAAAGGGATCTGGTAAAATGTTCACCGTTTGATGGGGTACAAACATATGGTGCAATAATGTGTATATATATACATATATATTATATATATACATATACATATATATATATATATATACATATACATATATATATATCATTTTACTTAGACAAAGATTGATGGCAATCCCAATGGGTTCAAAGCTGGAGCCTTATATATATATATATGTATACATAACTGTATATGTATCCAAAAAAAAGGAACCTATGGGCATGGATCATTCCACTCTGTTAAACGTTGGGGCTTTCCAATCTTCCAGTAGTGGTTTGAAAGATACCCCTTAATTCTATCTGACCACTAGATCCACCAATCTGCTTGGGGATACAATAGATGGAAAAGGGGATCCAATGGGCCCAAGCGACACCAACGATTGGGTACTTATCATCCATACATACCTATTTATAATGTTTATTTAATAGTCCTTGAAAAGAGGTTCGGCCTTTAGATCCAACAAGCTTCTGGGGTATACAATAGATTAAGATACACATCTACATATATATATATATACATATACATATATATATATATGTGTATGCCTACTTGTACGTATATATCTAGAAACGGGGATCTTATGGGTTCAAAAGACACTAGCCCATTGGAACAGTTCCAAAATCCACCGCAAGATTTGGGATACACATGGATCATAAGATGACGTGCTGACTGGGTTCCAAAAGCTTTGGAAAATTCTATACTATTAAGCATTGGGGCACCCCAATTTTGCCAATGGCTGCAAAGATACCCCTTAGTTCTTGACAAGATATTTGACCAATAGATCCACCAATCTGCTGGGGGATACGATAGATGGAAAAGGAATCCAAATAGCCCCGATCTTACCGAGGGTATCAATCATTTGCTGGTATATGAATAGATACAAATATAGATGGAAACTGGGATATAATGGGCTCAAGGGACACCAACCAATGGGAACAGTTCCAAAATCATCGCAACATTTGGGATACCAATGGATCATCAGATGAGGGGCCCACTGAGTTCCACAAGCTTTGGGAAATTCCATACTATCTAGCTGGGGCTTTCCAATTTTCCCCACATGGCTGCAAGATATACCCCTTAGTTCCTGAAAGGATATTTTGACCAATAGATCTACCAATCTGCTGGGGGAAACAATAGATGGAAAAGGGGATCCAATGGGTGCCCCCGACATGCCATGCAATGTGCCCAGTTGAAACTACCAGTGGATGTGTATCTTTTGGAAATCAAACATGGCAATTTTGCTTGAATCGGGATATAGTGGGGATGCGCACATTTATGATTGAATACGGCAAGACTTATAAGGTATAAGTGGTTTACATGTTTGTCCACCAATCACCCATATCTGTTTGGGGATGCAATAGATGGAAAAGGGGTTTCCGTCAAGCCCAATCGCCGGATCCCAATTGGGGAAGGGATTTGATTGGATGCAAAAAAACAAAGCATATATGGTGATTTTGTATTCAAGGGGACATGTTGAATATCCACCAATTCACCACATTTGTTTGGGGACATAAAATCGAAGGCCATATGTATCCAAGGCTACCCATTGGAAAACCACAGGTGCTTTGTTGCTATATGTTGCTATTGTGAATGTGTTTATATTTCCATAAGGGATTGCCTCAATCATGCTGAATCCCTCCAGTGGAGGAGTTTATTGCCCTCTGAAGATTTGAATCAATAGGTTGCTTGGGGATACAATAGATGGAAAAGTGTTCCATATGTCTTTTAAATCAAACATGTTGTTCTTGACGGCAATGTGTTGGATGCATGGGGTCGGTTGACCCAGCCGCGGAGGAGAGCAAGCAAATGACTCTCGATTTGGCCCACGTTGTGGGTCTCGCTTTCGGGTGCCGTTTCCGCATCTCACTCGCCGAGAATGCGCAGAAGGATGATTATCCAGCTGATGCCATGTATGGACAACCAGATGGCCCAGTGGTTGGTGGGAGCCTTACTTTTCCAGAAAAACATCTGTAATTATATATATTATATAGACATACGTTTTTTGATATAAGTAGGTAATATGTGTATATATATATCTTTATATACATATATATATATATACACGTACATATGGAACATCCCCCCATTTGGTTTGCCTTCTATCCTGCACAATCTGAAAATCTTGCAAACCTACATGCTTGGTCCTGCTTGGTGCATTTTATTGCATAATCAGCTAAACCTTCCTTCCTATGTATGGTGATTGCTTTTCATCGCTTAAACCATTCAAGATGAAATTAACAAGGTCAAAGAGTTTAAAATCCATTGGGGTGCCATATAGGCCTATGGGTTTCCTGAAAAGGGTGTTTTCGGTTTTTCAAAACATAACTAGTTTGACTAGGGAGATTTAGGCGGTTTTAAGGAACTATGGCAACTTGATTCTTTCGTTTCCTTTGGTCCCAGGTCACTTCTACTTCCGGTATCTGCAGAAACATGTTGGCCACTTCGATGTCTTGCGTGAAGATGACGGCAAGCTTCGAGGCTATCAGTTGATGGGTTTAAGGCAGTAGTCAGCTGGGGGATAAAACACCAGCCCCAAAAAGCAAGAGGACTCATGCGATGGGTGTTCAAGCAGTTTTGGATCTTAACCGGGACAAGACTGCAAGAGTGGAGAGGATCTATCCAGCCAACCCTCAAAAAGCCAGGGGGTATGGGAAGTAATTTGCTGAGTTTCTACCTATGAAACCACATAAATGGCTGGAGGGTACAATAGATGGAAATCCACCTTAAAGCAATATTAGCATTGGAAATCAACCAAAATCCACGAAAATCCTTGAGAACTTGCAGGCATCTTTAAATTTATACCCATGAAACCACATAAATAGCTGGAGGGTACAATAGATGGAAATCCACAAAAAAACAATATTGGCATGGGAAATGCATAAAAATCCCTGAAAACCTGTGGGCAAATCAAATAATTCAAAGGGTAATCCCATCAAAAGCTGTTTGCGTAAATCCTATATAGATCCAGTTTGGGGCCATGAGATTGGCATGGGAAATCCATGATATACAATACAGGGAAGTAAGACTTTCCAAACAGTTTGTTCAACCCTGGCAGATACCATACAACTTCCAGCAGATGAGCAAGTACAACACTGTATGGAGGTGGAATCTTTTGCTGAAACAATCACAAGCCTTTTGGGCACAAAGGAAATGCCTGGGCCCAGATTCAAAACTTCCGATCTCAATGCCTTCTCTTTCAAGGGTGAAGCTCAAGCAAGTTCAAGTGGGGACCATGGCACAGAGGATGCCAGCAAGAAACCTGATACCCGGTCTTCTATGCAGACAAAAATCTCAGACTTGTTTGACCCCGCTAGTTCCAAACTGGCATTTGATATCATCAAGAAAGGCGTACTACCAAGTTCCTTCTTCGGTGACACGAAGGACAAACCGAAAAAGCAGCCTGACGAGAAAGCCAAACCAAGCAGCCCGACTGAGACTGTGGAGATCAAGCCGAAAACAAGCGACAGTGACTCTACGAAGGCCGAGGACATCGAGATGAAACCGACTGAGGACAAGCCAGAACTGGAACCCACTGAGTTTCAGCCCAAGACCGACCCACAGGATTCTGTTGCCTGCGGACTCTTTGGTGGGGTGGAAGACGAGGGGCCAACTTTTGACACTGACATGGTGGAACCTGACATGGAATCCCTTGAGGCTGTTGAGTCTTTGCTTTGCGTTGCTCCGCCCTGGTGTAACCTCATAGTCACCAAACAGAAGACCTGGGAATTGAGAAGCTATCAAACAAAAGTTAGAAACTTGGTATATGATTAAAATAGATATGTGTTTTCAAATACCGGGTTTGGGCAAACTTTTGCGGGTTAGATTTTCCTCCAAGACTGTATCCCTATGATGTCCCAAGAAAAATTGCCTTTTGGTCTTTTTTTTGCGGGCATTTTTTTTACTTCTTGGTCCATGACAAACCAACAAGAAAATGACAGCTGTACCTTGCTTTTCCTGCATATACACATATATATAATATACATATATATATAATATATATATGTGTGTGTGTTTGTGTGTGTGTGTCATAGGGTTTTTCTGCTCCTGCCCACTTTGGCTGTGTTGGATTTTTACTTAGGAGGGCGGGTTGGCCTCTGGCAAAAGGGGACCAATTCCATCATTGGACTTGCCACCATCACAGACTGCCAGCCCTTTGACAAGTCGACGAAGGAGGACACCTTTCATCTGCACCAAGTTCCTGCTGACAAGTACCTTGATAGTTGTACTTAACATTTTGTATATATATATATATAATATTCCTTCCATCACCTAAAGATTCTGATTCTGAGCTCTGCCTTTCCCTTCTATGGGGATACAATAGATGGAAAAGTTAGAAATATATCTACTTTGCCCTGGCTGATGGGACGGTTCTG
Organism: Cladocopium goreaui; assembly: GCA_947184155.2. Classification (NCBI taxonomy): domain Eukaryota; class Dinophyceae; order Suessiales; family Symbiodiniaceae; genus Cladocopium; species Cladocopium goreaui. Next base: position 128,720 of record CAMXCT020001504.1, read on the forward strand.
GATTATATTTACTTTATATATTAATATATGTAAATATGTGTGCGTGCCTTCTGGAAGGATTTTCTGGATGGGGAAAAAAGGAATGACATCAGTCTCTGTTTGATAGAATTACCGAGGTTTGAGATGGACTTTTTGCAGCCGGACCTTTTCGCATGGGTGATGAGTGATGCTGTGATCTTTGAAGATCCCATACTGTTCCAGCCTACTCGAGGTTGTCAAATTTTCATGCAGGTTAACAAAGCATTCTGGCAAAAGGTGCTAACATCTGAGCCTACATCTACACCCTCTTCCCTTCTCCTCATGACACTGGGGGCAGAGGAAACCGAAAGCATTGTGACAGGGGAGCAGCAATACCTACTACGATCTCAGCGGGTCCCGGTCAAACAAGGAAAGATCCACCTAGCTGTGAAATCACTTGGGTTCTGTGTTCCTGGAAGTGTGGAGTTTGAATCTATTCAGGAGTTCACATCTTTGCAACGCTTCAAGAAGTGGGACGGGCTCAGCGACTGCAATCCCAATGACACCATCACAGGTGGAAGCATCATGAAACGCCTTCAAGAGGGGAAATCAGTTTTTGCAGTGAAATTGGCAAACCCTGAAAAGTTCATCGAGTGCTTAGAATGGTTTTCCTCAGTTTCTTTGACTTTGTTTAGCGCCTCAAGCTTTGGTGATGATCATTTTGTCTTGTTAGCCACAGAAACTGTACTTGTATACATATACATATATACATATATGTAATATACCGATTTATTTTCACATAAAACAAATATGAGTATATATATATATAGCTATATAGCTGGCAACCTGGTGGTACCCTGGTAGACACAAAAGATGGAAATATGCCACGATCGCTTTCAGCAACCATCTGAGGCCAGAAGTTTGTGCCCGAAAGTGCGACCCGTGAGCGCGGATGAGTTCAAGCCTGTCATCAAGTATCTTGGTTGCACCGTGTACAGACTTTAAGTCTCCGGTTTTTGTACCCCAAGCACTGTCTATCTATATCTACAAGAATATATGAGTCATGTTTGTTTTTTCCATCGGGAAACAGCAAAGGTTGCCCAAAGAACTACAGTGGCTATGTGGGAAAAAACCAAAACAATCCTTGCAACAAACCGCCCACTACTTTTTGGATCTTCTCAGCCCTGATGAGTACAACAAGCTTCAACAGGTTTGTGGGACCCTAAGCCAGGCCAGAAGACCAATTCTAGTTGGTACTACCTGCAGTGGGTTGGAAACGGGTGGTATGGCTATTGAAAAACTGTTTGATGCCCTGAACGAACGGTTTGGGACTCAATTGAGTGCAAGGGTTGCCTTCGCGGCTGAACTCCACGAGGACTGGGTTAACAACATCCCAAATTTGGGCACGGTAGATTTTCATCCCAATGCAAATGATATATATATACATGTATATATATATCAGTTATTGTTCTTGAACAGTATATATAACTGCATATATATAGATATAGATAGATAGAAAACACCTCAAAAGGAATTCATATACATCTTTTTTTGGGGGGAAACATACTTTTCCATCTATTGTATCCACCAACTATTTACAACACCTGTTCAATGTCTGAAAAAGTTTTGATTAGGGGCAAACCCGCCCAAAACTTGAATGTGTTCCTCCATTTTTAAAGGAGAAGCGCAACTTCATCGCCAGAGCTCATGCTGGGAAAGTTGATCACCTTTTCTCTGATGTAAAGGATCTGTCTGATGGAAAGGGGTACTGTGATATCCACGGATGCGAATGCTCTGTGCCGAGGGTTGATGTGGTGATATCAGGGACCGCTTGTACTTCAATCAGTGGGGAGCGCGTGGATAAAGCAGAATATGCGGATTGTTTTTCCACTGGTTTGGGGGCTTCAGGCATTACGTACCAGCATGGCTACAGGAACATGATTTCCATGACAAAAGCACTGGTATCATTCTACGAGAATGTGAAGACAGTAGCTGAGCGTATCTTGGCTTGAACGGCAGAAACCGGCAGGCCCATGTGAGCAATGTCAAAAACCAACCACTGCCCTTCAACTTTCACATTGTGGGTGTACATGCTGCGTACATATACCAATATATATATATTTCTTTTTATCCTGTACATATAAGAACACGTTTCGATGGCACAAGGGTTTTTGACATTGGCCGTTTGCCAGCTGATAGGGCTGTGTGGGCTTGTGCCACGCATTCCATTGATGGGGCAACAAGCTTTTCCATCTATTGTATCTACCAAGGAAATTCTGCTTTTAGCTTTGTGGGCGTGCCATATATGATCCACATATGACCCCAGTAGGAAATCGAAAGTTTGCTCCACAAACCATTTGGTTATATTTGTGTACATATAGATGGATACATATATATATATATAATACACATATACCCTCTTTTGGGGAAGATGATGGCCCGTCTTTGGGATTATAATTCACAAATCGGCTCAATGGGGAGAGTGGCCAGCTGACAAGGCTTACATAATGGGTGTGTACCAAACAGTTTCCCAATGGGAAAAATCTGCAAATGATTTGAACATGGTATTGCGGTCCATGTAAGAGGTGGTTTTCCATCTATTGTATCCAGCAAGGAACTTGAAGAACATTCTCCAGTCGATAGTAACTTACCTTGCTTGATTTCCAGGGAGCATACCACAAATTCTTTTCCTGTTACAATCTCATATACATGCCTATGAATGGTCCGATTCTGGGGTGTATGTGTATGTTATTCAATTCAATGTGTACAAGTTCAAATTCATCGCATTCAAAAAACTTTATGGAATGGTCACCAACCTTGAAACTTGTATCCCCACCACAGGCGGTCCCAAAGGCTCAAGTTGTCCTCACAGCTTTCACCTAAGCCACGCGCCATGTCAGATCTTGTTTTCTCCATGTTGCTTTTCTATGTGGCAATTTGCTTCGCGAGGGACGCATACAGATGTTTTTATTTCGCTATCAACATCTCTACCCGGACCCAGAACAAAGCCAAGACCAAGACCCAGTTCGAGCCAGAAGGGAGCCCATCTTCATCAAGGACCTCGAAGCCCCGCTTGGACACGGACCAGGTGGAAGATCTGAGCTTTGTGTATCAAGCATCCAGGGTAAACAAGGCCTTTGTGGGTGAAAAGACAGAGCCATATATATATATATATATGTATATATACATGTGTGTATATATATATATATATATGTATGTGTGTGCGTTTGGCATATGAAAAGACGGAAATATGTGTTGAGAAACACTTGTAATTTGCAAGTTTGTCTGGTATTGATTTTTTTGGGGGACCCACCTCCATGTATATACATGTTCAACCCTTGAACAGGTCCATCTCTACAAAACCTGCGTGCCCAATCTAGTACCATACTCCGTCTGTGGCAATTGTTTGAAGAAGCTCCACAAAAAGAAATGAGCTCCTAGATGGTGTTTGCAATTCCATCGCGCCATTGCGCCTCCGTTGTTCATATGTGCCACCAGACAAGTCACGCGGTCCGCTGGAAAATGCAGCAAAGGCGTTCCACAGGGAATACCGCAAACCTCCTTGGGGATACAATAGATGGAAAAGGGGATAGCTCCAAAATCCACCAGATTTTTTTTGGATAGGAATGGATTAAAGATTGAGGCCCCCATTGAATTGCAAAAGTTTGGGCCAATTTCATCTAGGGGATTTTGTATAGTATATTTACACCATATTTTAAGACAAGGCCCCATCCAGACTAAAACTTCAACTTCTAGTGACCACGGGTGACTGCCTGACCAATTCCCGGCTATTTAATCTTGGGGCTCTTCATGTTTTCTTCAATGATGTACAAGATACCTTCACATGTCAAAATTAGTTTAACCTTTTATCCACCAATCTGCTGGGGGATACAATAGATGGAAAAGGGGATCCAATGGGCCCAAACCACACCAACCACTGGGTATATGTCATTCATATAAATAAGAAATGTGTATGCACATATATATATATATATACATATAATTAGATAAGTAGGTCTCGAAAAGATGTTTGGCCTTTAGATCCAACAATCTTCCGGGGTATGCAGTATATATATATGCATAAAAATCTGGAAAAGAGGACCCAACGGGCTTAAACGACACCAACCAATGGGAACAGTTCCAAAATCCACTGCAACATGTGGGATATCAATGGGTCAAAAGATGAGGAGGCAATTCCCTGCTATTATTCGCGGGGGCTTTTTCCAACCTTCTTCCACCAATGGTGTGAAAGATACAGTATCCCTTAGTTCTATTTGACCATTAGAACCGCCAATCTGTTGGGGGATACAATAGATGGAAAAGGGGATCCAACGGGCCCCGACCTCCAATGGGAATAGTTCCAAAATCCGCCGCAACATCTGGGATACCAATGGATCATAAGATGAAGGGACCACTGAGGCCCTGAGTCCCAAAGTCTTGGGGAAATTAATCCTAGTGTATGATATGGATATATATATATATATATATATATTTTTACACCATATTTTAAGACAAGGCCCCATCCAGACTAAAACTTCAACTTCTAGTGACCACGGGTGACGGCCTGACCAATTCCCGGCTATTTAATCTTGGGGCTCTTCATGTTTTCTTCAATGATGTACAAGATACCTTCACATGTCAAAATTAGTTTAACCTTTTATCCACCAATCTGCTGGGGGATACAATAGATGGAAAAGGGGATCCAATGGGCCCAAACCACACCAACCACTGGGTATATATCATTCATATAAATAAGAAATGTGTATGCACATATATATATATATATGCAGGTCTCGAAGAGATGCGTGGGGTATATCGAGATATGTATGCTAAAATAGACGTGTATATATATATTATATATATACCACTCTAAATAAAGGGGATCCTACGGGCTCAAAAGACACCAGCCATATGGTTCATATATTGGGTCTTGCCCAGAGGTTTGTGGGCCCTGCCATTGGTCCAGAAACATCCCAAACTGATTGGGGTATCAATAGGTGGATCAACTATCAGCCAGTCAGTATATAGTTTTTTTCACTACTTTTGGGATTGATATTCTTATATATATATACATATTACACATGCAGATTTACAAATGCATGAATACATATGTTCGGTGTTGGTTTTCATGTTTCTTTTCACTAACTAAATATCTGTCTATCTATCTATCTATCTATCTGTTTATATATATATAGATATAGATAAAGAATATAGATATATAGATATAGATACAGTTGCTACAGAAAAAAAAACAGTAGTCACTTTTCCATCTATTGTATCCCGCAGCATATTGGTGGATCTATATAGGCCAAATCTCTTTTCGACAAATGTTTTAACCACTGAATGTTTTAAACCTGATTGTGGACAAAATTTATTGATAGAAATCTCATTTTTCAACATATTTTGACCCAAAAAAAAATAAGAAAAAAAATCTTTAGATTTTCATTCCAATACCTTGAAAATGAACCACTGAATGTTTTAAACCTGATTGTGGACAAAATTTATTGATAGAAATCTCATTTTTCAACATATTTTGACCCAAAAAAAAATAAGAAAAAAAATCTTTAGATTTTCATTCCAATACCTTGAAAATGAACCACTGAATGTTTTAAACCTGATTGTGGACAAAATTTATTGATAGAAATCTCATTTTTCAACATATTTTGACCAAAAAAAATAAGAAAAACAATCTTTAGATTTTCATTCCAATACCTTGAAAATGAACCACTGAATGTTTTAAACCTGATTGTGGACATAATTTATTGAAAGAAAACATTTTTTTAAAAACATCAAATTATCCAGCAAATATGCACAATTTTAATATTTCAATACAACTTTTTTAAATTTTACAAACTATAAAAGTGACATTTCTCATTTTGCATCATTTTCCCGTTGCTGTTCTCCCGTTGTGTTTCCCCGTTGTGTCTCCCTTGTGCCTTCCGCAGGGAATTTAAGTTCAGGCCATCTGCCCGGTGCCAGCTCTCAGCCGGCCGACTCGTTGCATTACCTCGTTGGAACAGCAACGGGAAAATGTCACTTTTATAAATTTTAAAAAAGAAAAAGCTGCTTTTGTAACATATGTGCTGCTTTTTTATTTTTGAAAGATGATTCCTTCCAATAAATTATATCCACAATCAGTTCTAAAACATTCAGTGGTTCATTTTCAAGGTATTGGAATGAAAATCTAAAGATTTTTTTCTTATTTTTTTTGGGTCAAAATATGTTGAAAAATGAGATGTCTATCCATAAATTATGTCCACAATCAGGTTTAAAACATTCAGTGGTTAAAACATTTGTCGAAAAGAGATTTGGCCTATATAGATCCACCAATATGCTGCGGGATACAATAGATGGAAAAGTGACTACTGTTTTTTTTCTGTAGCAACTGTATCTATATCTATATATCTATATTCTTTATCTATATCTATATATATATATATAAACAGATAGATAGATAGATAGATAGATAGGTCTTGAAAGAGATTTGACCTATATAGATCCACCAATATGCTGGGGGATACAATAGATGGAAAAGTGTTTTCCGTTCTTTTTTATATTTGGTGGCTTCTTTAAATATATTTACATATATAGATATATATTTAATTATGTAATTATATGTGTATATATATATAATTATGATAGGGTATTACCGGACCCCGTTGTCACCCACAGGTTTCCCAGCCATCACCGCTGTTCCAATCATTCTCAGCAACCTGTTGACCTGAGGTATCACGGATGCGGAGAAAGTGTCTCGCCCACCTCTCATCGAAACCCTCATCAAAGACTTGGGGGACCGTGGTCACTCCTTCAGTTTCTCCAAGGTGGATGCCAACAACTATCTACTTCCCCAACGAAGAAACCGAGTCTTTGGGTGTTCTTCCGCAAATGGTTTGAAAACATCGGAGAAGATGGTATCAGAGCAACATGCGTGGAAAGCTATCTTTGGGAAATTGGGATTGGGCCCCAAGGATCAACACTTCAGTTTGGATGACTTTCTGGAGCCTGGGCTTGACCCCCGCCCTTTGCATGGTCCACAGGATGTACGCAATTGGGATCTGATCCAAGCTAAGTTGAAAAAAACAAGGTGAGCCAGGATGCATGTGTTTGCTTGCACATGGGGTCTTCAGAAAAGAGGATTGAATACATGGTCGGTGCGAGCACTTGCATTCGCCCCTCCCATGAGATTTGGTGCAGCCAAGTTCAAAGGCCGTTGGTGGGGATTGAATCACTACGCCTTCAAGGGTCATTCCCGGAGGACTATCCTTACCCAGAGGAAGTTCGGGGGCTGCCTGAGAATCTATCCCGGGATCTTGCTGGCAACGCCTTTCCCACTACTGTGCTCCAGGCCAACGTCATTGCTTCGATGATCTCACATGCTGCCTGGGGCGAGATGGCTTCACGTGCTGACTTCTCTTCTCCACCGCGACAATCCAAACAGAGGAGACAGCGGAATGTCCACCGCCCGCCTCCAGCGCCAGATTCTGCCGATGTGAAGGAGGAGCCCAAAAAGAACAACAAGCGGCCTTCAGGTGATGGGATGCTTGTCTGGCAAAAGGTTTTGGCTCTCTGTGGGCCCCCCTACAACTGGGATCCTGATGAAAACAATAGAGAATCAGTTTCTAGTGGCCAAGGGTGATTGCCTGACCAAATCCATGGTTTTAGGTTCGGGACATTTCAACCTTTCTCCAGTGATGTAAAAATACCTTCACATTGGGAAATTGGTTTAGCATTTTATCTGCCAATCTGCTGGGGGATACAATAGATGGAAAAGGGGATCCAAGGGGCCCAAACCACATCAATCATCGGGTCTCTCTCTCTCTCTATATATACATATATATATATATGCAATTTTATTTATATAAGCAGGTCTCAAAAAGAGGTTTGGCCTTTAGTTCCAACAGTCTCCTGGGGTATGCAATATTAAATATATATATATTTATTTACTTATTTATTTATTTACTCATCTGGAAAAGGGACCCAATGGGCTTAAAAGACACCAGCCAATGGGAACAGTTCCAAAACCCGCCACAACATGACATGTGGGATATCAATGGATCAAAAGATGAGGAGGCAATTCCCTGCTATTATTCGCTGGGGCTTTTTCCAACCTTCTTCCACCAATGGTGTGAAAGATACAGTATCCCTTAGTTCTATTTGACCATTAGAACCACCAATCTGTTGGGGGATACAATAGATGGAAAAGGGATTCCAGTGGGTGTAACCGGCGGTTCAATTCATTTTTTCTTCCATCCATGCATCCATTCACCTATTCCATTCTATGTATATATATATATACATATAACCCACAACTCTATATGTTATGGGGCACCCGAATCTTTGTTTTGGGAACCAGTTTCAACATTGTCTATTTAACTAACTGCCGCTGGGAAATTTCAGCTTAGCCCCCAAAATAGACAGGGGATACAAAAGATAGAAAAGTGACAATTGTTTTGATTCCTGGTTTGCTTGGGGTTGCCACACGGGGACACCCCACTTCTGAGAGCCCATGCCACTCACTTAACCGGCATTAGGCCATCGTCCCAAGCTTGGCTCCCTGATGCTGAAACTAGATACCGTGGTCATTTATACACCATCTGTTTGAAAATATGTTTTTGCTTTTTATATCTCTATCAAGACACACACATACATATATATATATATACATATATATATATACATAGAAAGCCGACATCAATAGACAGGTGATGATTTGTATCTTCATCTTTCCTGGCGCTGTTCAACAACAATACTTTTGAACCCACAGGATTACCAGTCTGGATGATTCTGATTACATCTTTACAGTCCTTTCCCATCCATGAAAAGGCAACACCTTATATTTCTATACATATCTTATATCTATCTATATATATATATACACACTAAATATTGTTTTGTGTCTAAGACACTTCCTGCTGCTGGCTGCTAGGAACCATGAATGTGGCCCTGTCGCCAAACTGAGCAAAAAGTCTGGCACCAAGGGCGACTGCATCTCGATCGCAAAGAAACTGAAACTTCTGGACGAGTTTCATGAACTCAAGAATAGCGGTGTCAAGAACGCCAACCAGGACATGTGTTTTGACCAAAATGATATTTTACTTTTGTCACGGTTTGGATCCAAGAGAACAGACTATTCAGCCTTCAAAAATTCCTGATGCACTTTTTGTTCCAGGTGTGTGTGTGTACATATGTATGTAATATATATATATATATGATCCCGTGTAGAACACAGAAAACACAAACACGCAATCAAAAACCGAATCACCAAAAAAAGCAACTCGACAGGAAGAGTCACCAGAAAAATCAAAAAAACAATAAAAAACTCAAAATAAACAAAAACAAATGCATTTTCCTCAGTTTTTTGTATTGTTTTTTGTTTTTTCTTGTTTATCTTGTTGGCGTGTTGTTTTATTTTTGTTTTTTTCTTGTTGTTTCCTTGATTTTGCTTTTCTAGTTTGTTCTTTATGTTTGCTCTGTTTTTTTGTTATTATTTCTATTTGTCAAACCCTATATTCTCTGTGTTGCTGGATTCATAAATATATCTATATAGTGCACACATTTTGTTTTAGATTAGCCCCCCCAGAAAAACGCAAAGATTATCTTCTGAACGCACTTTTCCATCTATTGTATCCTGCTGCTGTTTCAGCTTTTTACGGGTGACTATTTTTGTTTGCTGGTCTAGACCCTACACACACAAACATATACATATGTATATATATATACACACAGCACATACAGACATACATATAGATAGGCTCAAGCCCAAGTCAAAATATCAATATGCTTTTCCATCTATTGTTTCCTGCAGCTATTTGTGACTTCAGGAGATGTTGAACCGAAAACGCCCCGGATACTTCAGCGGCTGTTGCTCCGACAGTAAGTGGGGGGGATCCAGGAAGAAGTTCAAGTGGGATCTTTTTCAAAAGATGCTGCCAAACCAGGCGGCCAAGTTTGATGAAGTTCCAAACTGGTTGAAACATCGACTGGGATTGGACGAGATCAAAGCAAAAGGCCCCAAAAAGGAACTGATCCCCAACGAGCTTCTTGCTATTGCTGATGGAATTCTGATGGAGGAGTGCACTCGGGGATTGGAGATGGACACCAAAAGTGTGGTCTCACTTTTCGAAACCCTAGTAGACATCTACAACGAAGAGGCAGAGACTTACAACAAGGAATCCCAGGGTAAACATGTGGAGCGATTGGCAGAGCTGAGCGAAAGCGGCAAGCTGACAGAAGACGAGCTGGAAGCCATCGCCTCAAAACCTCCTGCCCTAGTGCCTGTTATCTCCAAAGAATGGACAGAGAAACGGATGCAACACACTGTTGAACGCTTTTGTAGACAATGGGGCTTTTCCAAATACCGACAAGAACGTCCATCAAAGCATCTGAGCAGGGAGCACTACAGCATGAAAAAATTGGGTGAATACATCCAATCCCTCAGGGATGATTCAAAAGTGGACCCTCGACTAATGTTCAACTGGGACCAAGTCTGGACCTGTTTCTCGGAAACATTGTGGTCCCTTTTGGTTTGATTTCGGTATGTGTATATATATATAGATATGTAGTGTCACCAGAAGAGATGGCAAATGGTCAAACCTTGAAAACCGATCTACATTAATTATGTGTATATAGATAATTATATATATACTACTTTTCCATCTATTGTATCCTGCAGGTATTTGCATGTATATGTACATATAGTCGCGACTATATGTATATATATATATGTGTGTGTGTGTGCTGCATTCACGTTTTCAAGAAAACATGGCACGCGCATCCCACAAATCTACACACACATATATATATATATACATACACATGATATACAACTGTAAATATGAATATATATATATATATACAGTGTACCTGCCTGTCCTCTCGGAGGTTTGTACGAGCCGAAACGCAAAGTGCTGTGGAAGAACGGGAAGGAAGGGATCCAGTCTGAACTGAAGCGTTTTGGTGGCCGGAAGAAGATTGCGAATGCACTATCTGATCTCTTTGGGAACGACCGTGAGTTTGCTGAGCCCCTAAGCCGCAAAGTACGGAAATAAGAGCCATTTAGATCCGCATTTAATCCTTGAAAGATGTATACATATATAGGCGATTTTTTTGGGGGGGGATGAAGCCCAAGATTCCAATGAGGATACAATAGATGGAAATGCCAAAGTTTGATGCGTTATCCCAAAAATAAAATCGATCCCGTCAGCGATGTGTTGATTTCAAAAGAATTGCCCAATTTTGCCACCTAGAAAGCAAGAGTAAAAATATAAAGGAAAGCTGTGTTTGGTTTTTGTCGGGGATACCAAACCTTGTGTGTATATGTATATGTGTGTATATGTATGTATGTATATATATATATAGTCCGGCTGTTTTCAGCATCCAAAAGTAGTTCCACCTCTTTTTGGGGGAAAATGTATTTTTTCTGGATTCTGGGGGCGGATACAATAGATGGAAATGTGTCATGTCAACTCCTTTGCTGAGGAAATCGGCTTCCTGGGAAAAGAACTTGGCTGACATATGCGGCTATGGTGGTACAGTCACATGTTCTGGGTGGCGCGCCCCTCGAACCTCTACAACGATTTCATGGTGTGATGGAGAGCTAGGCCCACTTTTTGTCACTTTTGGTGAAGGTCAGCTGAGAGATTGCGAAGTGGATGAAATCAACTCTTTGTATGAAGGGACCCTGCATGTGGAACACTCATGCAAGAAGACACACATGTGGAATGGCGAGGTGTGTGTAAAGTTCCTGGACTTTGTCGCCAAAGAAATCAGACGGAAGAGGTTGTCATTGGGCTACACGGATGCAAGCCAATGCCCTTGCTTGGCAATCTGTGACAGAGCCCCATCGCATCAGAGCCAAGTTTTCCAGGACATGAGGGCCAGGTGGGCAAAGGAACACAATGTGGTGCTGCTGGGGGCTGACAACGAGGGGCCCTGCGCAGTGCCAGGCGGCTATGGCGCAACCATGCAGCCCAATGACAGGCTGGATGTTCTGGAAAATGCGTTTTTACCAAGGGGATACAAAAGATGGAAAAGATGCATGTATAGAATGTACATCATCTTGAGCCAAGTCGTTTATATCAACTTCAAGCCAAATAGATGCTCTTTTTCTTTTTGTGTGGTCACAAAAAAGAAAAAATACAAACAACAACGTTCACACATACATATATATATGTATATATAACATACCTGCTGTCTACTATGTATACAGTTGTGTGTATGTATATATATATGCATGTATATGTATATGTATGTGTGTGTGAAAAAGAGCATGCCATTTGAGTCTTTGGGTGCCGGTCTCCCTGCTAGATTCCACCAATTTTTTCACCTACTCAGAGCGTCTTACCTTCGAGCAGCATGCGGAGTACCTCCAAACCCACTAGTGGCAAACCTGGCTGACAAGGAGTTGGGGCCACATGACATCCCAGTTATCTCCTGCCCTCTGCGAGTGTCTTTGGCAGCAGATGCGTTTGCTGTGAAAAAGCTCCGGGAATACAGATCTGGTGCCATCATTCAATGGGCTTGGTGCTCTACGGGGCATGTGAAGGAGCAGGAGTTGGCTGACTGGTGCTACAATGGCAAGAAAGAGGATCTGGACAAGAGCATGGAGTTGTGCCGGGGTGGCTTCAGAGACATGCTGTTTATGAGCCAAGTGCCCGAAGTGGACCATTCGGTGGGGTAATCTCAAAAGAAAAGTTCATATGTGCGTCTGTATATAAAAATAAATAAATAAATATATATATATATTTCGGCAATCCGCAATAGATTGATAAAAATAGAAAAGTAAAACACCTTCACATTATTGACGAGGGTTTGGACAAACAGAGTTTTCCATCTATTGTATCCTGCTGGTATTTGTGGTAAATTCTCGTTTTTTGACAGAAACCTCGCGATTGGTCGGGTCCCCTGACAGGTTTACCAGCACAAGTGGCAGGATGCAAACTGTGTCCTCAAAGGGGAGAAATTCCATGCATGGTTCGCACTTGCTGAAGGTGGGGAAACCATACAACTCCCTATTTGGGTCAACACTTCCTTGGAGGTCTTGGTCAGTCAGTGGCTTGCAACGCGAGAAGCATGGGATCGCAGAATCGCAGCAAGGGCATTGGAGGGGAAGGTTTTGGCCCCCAAAATGAAGCAGCGTTATGTTACTTGAAATGATTTGCAAACTAACTTTGGCTTGTTTTGAAGACATTTCCGTTTTCACTTGTTGTCAAGTGCGTTCACAATTAGATGGGGGATACAAAAGATAGAAAAGTACGCGCGGCTCAGTCGCAAATATAGTTATTTATATGTACACATAGGCTATAATATATATATATATGCTATAATATATATATATATCCAAATGCAAAAGAAAGAAAATATCCTTATTTTCCTGGTTTCCTGCATGACTACCCAATCTTAGGATTCCTTCCTGGCTGACCCAGAACGCACTTTGGTTGTGGACGTGGACAATCATAGAGTCCTTGCATCTTCAAGGATTTCTTCCAAGACTACGGGGAAACGGTATGTCATTCTGACAATCTGCATGGCCCTTGAAGCAGAACAATTGACCCTACGCTTTGGGAAGGGTCCCAAGCACAAGCTTGTGGTGAGGGAGTTGCTTGGGTTTGAGACATTCTTGCTTATTTATATATATATATATGTTATACTACTGTATATAATATATGTTTTGGGATTATTTAGTACCTTGAAAGGATCCATTTCCCTTTCAAAATACATAATTCGGTAGTATGTGGTTTGGTTTATTCCTTTTTTGCATCAGGCACACAAATGGGGTAATTTTGGCAATATAGATATGTGTATATATATATACACATTGTTTACATACATATACATATGCGTAATATATATAACTATATAAACATCAAATTGCATTACATACACACACACATATGTATGTATACATATATATACATATATGTGTGTGTGTCGTCCCGGAATAGATAGAAAAGTGCCAAACCTCGAAAAACGATCTAGATTATAGATTTTGGGCCTTCTTTTCCATCTATTGTATCCTGCTGGTATTTGTGTGTATTCTCTCCATTCGCTCATCTTCAGGTTCGAGTCGGATGGTGGGCTTGCTCCTGAACCTACCCTTGATGGAGTCAAAGAGGCGGATGAAGAGGAGATTGAAGGTCTTACTGGGCTTCCCGATGGTGACCCAGGGGATAATCTAGATGATTCGGATGAAGAATAAGATAAATTTGGTGAAGGTGAGGACATTTGCTGACTAGATCTTGCCCCTTTCTTTTGCAGCAATGTGGGAGGAACACACTTTATTTTGAAGTAGAACCAAGTTGTTTAACCCAGGATGGTTTCAAGGTTTTGACACATAGTTCTGCTTTCATGTGGACTTAATTTGGAAAATTCCTCCAACTATTTGCCAACATGGCAATTTCCGGGATGAGCTTGCGCATTCAGCAGTGGACATGAATTACCTGGGGGATACAATAGATGGAAATGTCCAAATACCATTTGATCTAGTTCCATTGAGAAGTGTCCCAAGCTCAAAACCCAATCCTTAATCTGGCCCGAAGGGATTCCAATTACTGTTTTGGAGTTATGGATGACACCCTGCCAAACATCATAGCCAATTTGGTTCTGACACTGATCAATTTCATAAATAATTATATATATATGTATCCAGGCAAACGCTGTGTTTTTGCAAGTCGCGTGTCGCACTAGCTGGCTGGGCGGCATCCCATATGCTGCGATCACAAAAGCGCTGAAGGTTTTAGGTGGAGCTAGTTGTTCCAGACTATACAAGCAGAACCAAGTTGTTTAGCTGGTGTTTCATGTGGAATTTGTTGGTTTTTGTTCAATTTGGATAGCTCCTCCAACGATTTGCAAACATTGCAATTTCCGGGATGAACTTGCGCATTCAGCAGTGGACATGAATTACCTGGGGGATACAATAGATGGAAATGTCCAAATACCATTTGATTTAGTTCCATTGAGCAGTGTCCCAAGCTCAAAACCCAATCTTTAAGCTGGCCCGAAGGGATTCCAGTTATTGTTTTGGAGTTATGGATGACACCCTGCCAAACATCATAGCCAATTTGGTTCTGACACTGATCAATTTCATAAATAATTATATATATATGTATCCAGGCAAACGCTGTGTTTTTGCAAGTCGCGTGTCGCACTAGCTGGCTGGGCGGCATCCCATATGCTGCGATCACAAAAGCGCTGAAGTTTTTAGGTGGAGCTAGTTGTTCCAGACTATACAAGCAGAACCAAGTTGTTTAGCTGGTGTTTCATGTGGAATTTGTTGGTTTTTGTTCAATTTGGATAGCTCCTCCAACGATTTGCAAACATTGCAATTTCCGGGATGAACTTGCGCATTCAGCAGTGGACATGAATTACCTGGGGGATACAATAGATGGAAATGTCCAAATGCCATTTGATTTAGTTCCATTGAGCAGTGTCCCAAGCTCAAAACCCAATCTTTAAGCTGGCCCGAAGGGATTCCAATTGCTGTTATGAATGATGCCCTGCCAAACATCAAAAGTTTTGGTTTTGTAAGTCGTGTTTAGTACTAGATGGTTGCGCTTCATCCCACATGTTTTGGGCACAAAAGCACTGAAAGTGCATTAGCTCTAGGCCTGAGGGGGGTCTGAGTGCAGAATTCGATTTACGATACAAAGAAGTCTTGGAGAATGTACTGCCCTTTCATGGGCACTACCACGAAAGACTTTACGAAGAAGGTTGCATGTACTCAATGAAAATGGCCAGGCAGATTGGTCGGAAAAAAGCTTAAAGCTTTGATTTTAAGAACTCCGAACTAAGGACGACTGCTTTTGAGCATGGGAAATGGGAAAAGGGTGGCCGTTCTTCAGTTCAGTGACTTAGAAAATGGGACCCGCAAACGTTAATGCCATTGGGACCATTGCGGTTTACTATGGGAATTGCACTGGAAGCCTGCAGAAACGGGGCTCATATTGTTAGTTTTCCCCTGAAAACTGCATAAACTGAGTAAAGGGTGCTTTTCCATCTATTGTATCGACCTGGTATTTGCAGGAAAAGCTTGATTTTTGTACACTTTTTTGGTTTATCAAGATCGGTTTTGCAACGTTTTACTTTTCCATCTATTATATTGATTCGCTATTTACAGTAAAATCTGTTTCCAGAATCATCAGAAAAACACGTTTTTTGCACGATTTACCGCAAAAAACAGTACGATACAATAGATGGAAAAGTAGGCCCAAAATCTATAATCTAGATCGGTTTTCGAGGTTTGGCACTTTTCTATCTATTCCGGGACGACTATATATATATAATATATAGGATCTTGCTTTTTCTTGCATGATCTTGCATCAACTTACATCTTTCACGCTTAAATACGGAGCATCAAGAAATCACTGGAAGCCATAAGAAACTGCAAGAAACTATATATTATATAACTATCAAAGGAACTTGTCAATATTTGTGAATGTCGGTGAACCCATGCCACTCTTAGTCACCACAGTGATCTGGGTGTCCCATGTCGTTTTCAGCAAATGTTCCCTCAGGTGCAGTGCCAGCCTAGGCAGGCAGAAAAATGCTTTGCAAGATATGTCCCATTATGATTCAATATGTCACCCTATGGCATAATGTCGGAATAAGATCGAATAAAAAGTAATAAGAAAATGTAAGCTTGACTGTTTGGACTTGGGGATCTTCTGCAAAACACCATCATTTCCAACACCTAAACTGTCTAGCTTACATTTTTCAAAAACCTCCGCCATTATGATTCAATATGCCACCTTATGGCATAATGTGGGAATAAGATTGAACAAGAAGTAGAAATTAAAAAGTAAGTTTGACTGTGTGGACATGGGCATCCTCTGGAAAACACCATCATTTTCAACACCTAAAGTCATCTAGCTCACATTTTTCAAACCACCGCCATTCACACCTTTCAATCCCAGGCAAACTGCACAAATGTAAGCTGAAAGCAATGGGGGGGGCAGAATCCATGCAGCCCACCACTATCTCAAACACCCTCCCCCAAACTGCTCACCATATATATATAATATATATATATAAAATATAGGATCTCGCTTTTTCTTGCATGATCTTGCATCAACTTACATCTTTCGCGCTTAAATAGGGAGCATCAAGAAACCACTGGAAACCATAAGAGACTTCAAGAAACTATATAAATATCAAAGGACCTTGTCAATATTTGTGAATGTCGGTGAACCCATGCCAATCTTAGTCATCTACAGTGATCTGGGTGTCCCACGTCGTTTTCAGCAATTGCTCCCTCAGGTGCAGTGCCAGCCTAGGCAAGCAGTAAAATGCTTTGCAAGATATGCTACATTATGATCCAATAATACACAATATGGCACCTTATGGCATAATGTGGGAATAAGATTGAACAAGAAGTAGAAATTAAAATGTAAGTTTGACTGTGTGGACATGGGCATCCTCTGGAAAACACCATCATTTTCAACACCTAAAGTCATCTAGCTCACATTTTTCAAACCACCGCCATTCACACCTTTCAATCCCAGGCAAACTGCACAAATGTAAGCTGAAAGCAATGGGGGGGGCAGAATCCATGCAGCCCACCACTATCTCAAACACCCTCCCCCAAACTGCTCACCATATATATATATATATATATATATATATAGGATCTTGCTTTTTCTTGCATGATCTTGCATCAACTTACATCTTTCGCGCTTAAATAGGGAGCATCAAGAAACCACTGGAAACCATAAGAGACTTCAAGAAACTATATAAATATCAAAGGACCTTGTCAATATTTGTGAATGTCGGTGAACCCATGCCAATCTTAGTCATCTACAGTGATCTGGGTGTCCCACGTCGTTTTCAGCAAATGTTCCCTCAGGTGCAGTGCCAGCCTAGGCAGGCAGAAAAATGCTTTGCAAGATATGTCGCATTATGATTCAATATGTCACCCTATGACATAATGTGGGAATAAGATGGGATAAGAAGTAATAAGAAAATGTAAGCTTGACTGTTTGGACATGGGGATCTTCTGCAAAACACCATCATTTCCAACACCTAAAGTAGTCTAGCTTACATTTTTCAAAAACCTCCGCCATTCACACCAGGCAATCCCAGGCAAACTGCACAAATGTAAAATCCATGCAGCCCACCACTATCTCAAACACCCTCCCCCAAACTGCTCACCTTATATATATATATGAAATAGGGTCTTGCTTTTTCTTGCATGATCTTGCATCAACTTACATCTTTCGCGCTTAAATAGGGAGCATCAAGAAACCACTGGAAACCATAAGAAACTTAAAGAAACTATATGTTATATTACTATCAAAGGAACTTGTCAATATTTGTGAATGTCGGTGAACCCATACCAATCTTAGTCATCTACAGTGATCTAGGTGCCCCATGTCGTTCTCAGCAGATGCTCCTTCAGGTGCAGTGCCAGCCTAGGCAGGCAGAAAAATGCTTTGCAAGATATGTCGCATTCTGATTCAATATGTCACCCTATGACATAATGTGGGAATAAGATGGGATAAGAAGTAATAAGAAAATGTAAGCTTGACTGTTTGGACATGGGGGCCTTCTGCAAAACACCATCATTTCCAACACCTAAAGTAGTCTAGCTTACATTTTTCAAAAACCTCCGCCATTCACACCAGGCAATCCCAGGCAAACTGCACAAATGTAAAATCCATGCAGCCCACCACTATCTCAAACACCCTCCCCCAAACTGCTCACCATATATATATATAATATATATATATAAAATGTAGGATCTTGCTTTTTCTTGCATGATCTTGCATCAACTTACATCTTTCGCGCTTAAATAGGGAGCATCAAGAAACCACTGGAAACCATAAGAGACTTCAAGAAACTATATAAATATCAAAGGACCTTGTCAATATTTGTGAATGTCGGTGAACCCATGCCAATCTTAGTCATCTACAGTGATCTGGGTGTCCCACGTCATTTTCAGCAAATGCTCCCTCAGGTGCAGTGCCAGCCTAGGCAAGCAGAAAAATGCTTTGCAAGATATGTCGCATTATGATTCAATATGTCGCCTTATGACATAATATGGGAATAAGATGGAATAAGAAGTAATAAGAAAATGTAAGCTTGACTGTTTGGACATGGGGATTTTCTGCAAAACACCATCATTTTCAACACCTAAAGCAGTCTAGCTTACATTTTGCAAAAACACCACCATTTACCAGGCAATTCATGCCAATTCCAGGCAAAGTGCACGAAAAATACTGTATCAAAAAATGACAATATATTACATAGGGTATTATCCCAGTCATCTATAGTCATTGAGGTGCCCGACGTGGTTCTCAGCCGATGCATGCCTAGGTGCAGCGTCAGCCTAGGCAAGCAGAAAGATGCTTTGCAAAAGATGCCGTGTTGTGACATCACTTACGTAGAAATAAGCAAAATGAAACTTGTACACACCTGGACATGGAAATCTGTTGCAAACCACCATTTTTTTTTATCACCTCAAGCAGTCTAGCTTACATTTGCAGAAACACCACCATGCACCACTGAAAATGATTGAAAGCTGGGTCCCAAACTTCGGCGTCCAATGCCCCCCAACAGGCGTCCTCAGAATCCGGCAGCATCCGGTATCATCAGGTAACTTGATGCGAAAGTATGCAAAAGTATACATGCAAAAATATGCCAAAATGCGGCCTACATGAAAGGACATGTTTTAAACATTACTAAACCAGATCATGTGTCAGATTGCGGCAAGCATGCGACGAGCGCTTTGATTTTTGCACTCTCTAGCTATCTCTAGCCTTCTCTAACCCATCTCGACTCCTCACATCTAAAGTAACTTTGCCACAGCGCAGTTCTATTCTGTACACACCCTTGCTGACAGATCGAATCGAAGTGATTCATACCACAAACTGGCAAATGACACTGTAGG